>OAMR01000290.1:939623-967381 GCA_900205405.1 Echinochloa crus-galli | reverse complement strand
TTTTTTTGTCTGTGTTTGTTCGCTTTTTTCTCTCCTTCTAATAAAATTACGGCAAATCTCTTGCCGTTCCTTTCAAAAAAAATGCTTAGCCAAAAAATGAACAGAGAGAATCAAATGCATTTGTTTTGGATTAAGCAAACCAAAGGTAAAGGTAACCGACGCACCTATGCAACTGATAGTGCACAGAGAATGAAAGATGCCCTTCTTCTTCTTCTTCTTCCCACTCCCCGACCCAGAACCTGCAGGTCCGTCCATGAGCACTCACTGAAGAAACTAATCGGGCTGTGGCCGGCGCTAGCAGCTAGCTTTGCGGGCCGGCCTGGTGGCTGGTGTATATATATATAGTCCCGGCCGTCGTTAACGTGGGCATGGTACGTCCGTGTATTAATTACTGCCAAACCTACATCCTACTAACCGTGTGTACCCATAGCATATGTTGCCTTTGTACTTGGTTTGCCAGTCAGTTAGCTCAGTATGGCATAACTCATATACTTATAATTATACAATAGTAGCCAGGTAGGTTGCATGCATGTTCCCGTAGCGGGCAAGATTTGGAGTGTTTGCTTTATTAATGGGTGTGTTTATTGTAAAAATGGGTGTGTAAATTTTGGTCGAAAAGTCGCATCGGACACTGTAACATACTGTAGTACTTTCCATTTGTTTGTGGTAATAGTTGCCCTACCATGACCTAACTAGGCTCAAAAGATTCATCTTGTCGTGTACATCAAAACCATGTACTTTTACTAATTGTTTATTAAAACTTGGACAGCAGTTGGACGTACATTTTCTCAAGTCACAATATAGGGAAAATTGCTTCTATAGCACCGAAAGATCGCGAGTTTCGGAAAATAACATTAAAAGATATCGTTCCCGTAAAATACCATTGAAAGATGCAAAGTTACGCGAAAATAGCACTCTGTTAGATTTGGCTTCCATCTCTGTTATCTTGGACGGAAATACCCCCGATGCGTTCGCCGTCGCGGTCACCTCCACCAGGGCGCGCTGCGCCTCCTTGTCGAGCACGCTCTGCCGCTCCTGACACAGGGCCACATGCTCCCGATGCTCGACCTGGCGCCTCCTCGCCGGCCACGGCGCGCGCGCCACCGTCGTCCTGACTTCCGTGAACGCCGCGCGCAACCGGACCGTCCTGGAGGGCGCCGCGCGGGCGAGTCTCGCCGTCGACTTCGCCGAGCTCCGAGAACACCAACACTGTGACCGACGCATCCCAGTTCCCCGCCTTCTATGACGTCGTGTGGCTGCTCGCCGAGCCCCTAGAGGCGTTCCTCCGGTCGCTGCCCTGGCGCCCCGACGGCGTCGCGTGGCGGCTCGGTGTCCCGTGGCTGGTGTTCCAGACCCCCGGCGCCTTCTACCTCCCCGTTGTGCACAACCTCACCATGCACGGCGCGCACGCCCATGCTGAGGGCCACGTCGCTGGGCTTCTTCGGCTGGTCGGTGCTGGTGCTGGAGCGGTGCGCGACTTGGAGGGAGGGGGCCTACTGCGGTCGGCCTGGGGTCGCCGGCCTGGAGGGCGCCGGTTGACTGGACGCCACCGGTGGGGAGGAGCGGTGGCGCCGGCCTGGAGCTCCTGCGAGCTGGATGGCGACCGGTGGGAGAGGAGCAGCGGCGCCGGCTTGGAGCGCCTGCGAAGTGCACAACGCCCGGTGGGGGAGGAGCGGCGACGGCGAAGGGGAAGGAGCGACGACGAAGGTGGAGGAGCGGAGCGAGCGTGCGAATCGAGAGCCCAACGAGCATGGAGTCCAGGTGCGTATGGAATGGATAAGGGTATAAAAGTCATTGCAAGTCTATATTAGGTGCCGAAAATTAATAAAAATAAGTTTTTGGTTGGAAAATGTAACGGAATGCTATTTTCGATTAACGTTTGCATCTTTCGATGGTATTTTACGGGGCCGATATCTTTCAGTGGTATTTTCCGGAACTCGTGATCTTTTGGTGCTATAGAACCAATTTTTCCGGCAATATATCTCGCGTTGCTAGAAAGAGAGAGTACATATATGCTTTAATTTTGGCAAAAATTTATTGGTTCACGTGATCCCAATAGTCAATAGCGGATACGCACCCTGATCTGTGATCTACGACATTGATTCACGCATGGTAGAAATAGTAAATGCAGCCCAAAGTCCACTTAAATGAACCCATTTGCTAGCATTCAATTGACTGAAAATGCAAAGCTTTCTAGTATCTGCAGCACTATATATTATTAGCGCCTCATGTCATGTCTTCGATGAGGCGCCCAGGTCTACTGCACCCAAGCAACCTACTCATTTTTCTAATTAGAACCAGAAAAGAGATTGGAAATAATAGCGCCGCGCCATGAGAGATGAGAAATAGTGCCACGAGAGAGGCTCTAACCTTTTCATACTACTTTGAACCTAAGAAAATCTTCTAGATCTGTAATGTAATTGGCGATACTCTTGTTTAATTAGCTCTGGCATAACATCTGTTCTCGGTAACTTTCCATAATGGAGAGCCTCCATATCAAAAGCAATGCAAGTAAGAACCAAGAAACTATAGTGGCGCGAAAATCAAACCCAACCCATTGGTTGTCGACCACGTTGTCATTTGGATATATGATACCTTTTGATCCTTGTAGGTGCTAGAAATCCATTTTTGTTTTAATAACCCGAATAGGTGTCGAGCTCGGGATGGCGTCCGACCTCCTAGCATCCTGCCTCGCCCAACAATAATCACTACCAATGACCGAGCTCGGGTGTGAACGCCGCGACTATCTGTCGCGCGCGCGACAGTGGAACATCTGCCGCCCACGCGCGCACGACAGACGCCGATAGGTGGGCCCCACTGTCAGATTCTCCTTCTTCCTCTTCGCCGCCGCGCGCCGCCGCCGGTTAGGGTTCAGGGTTGCCGGGGATGGGCTTCTGGAGACGGGGAAGATGGCTGCGGCGGGGGCGAGCGGCGACCTCGTGGGCCCGCGGCGACCTCGTGGGCCGAATTCCGTGGGCCGCGCCTTCGGGTGACACGGGGCGGGTGTCGCTCGGGTGATGAGCAGACGCACCCGGGTGTGAAGGGGTGGCCTCCGGTGCGTGTGCAGGATGACGGTAGTGCTAGCCAGGACAGGCAGAGAGGTGAATGGCACAGGAGAGGGGACATGAAATTGACACATGAAACACCGGAAATAAAAGTTTTTTTTGTTTGTGTTCCAGGAAATACTACATGGAACACTATTTCACATTGTCCTAGGGCACAAAACCACAGACTAAATTTATAATTAATTGTACAGAGAGATTAGAAGAAAAATGTTCCCAATAAATCACATATATTATATATTAGAAGAGAAAAGAGGTCTTTTGCGGAAATAAGAAAAAAAAATAGTTGGTGTATATAAGCATCTGCATTTGTGCTATGATTAAAAAAATAATCAGAGAGAGATTATATAGTACAGAGTACTCCTACACAGTAAGTACTACTTGTTCTAAAATGTAGGTCGTTCGATTTTTTTTATCCCAAGTTTAACTGCTCGTCTTATTCAAAAATTTGTAAAAACATAGTCAAATTTAATATATCTTTTATTAACAAAATAAGCTATCATAAAAGTATGATAATTTGTAAAAATGTTGAATAAGACGAGTAGCCAAGTTTAGAGTAAAAAAAGTCAAATGACATATGTTTTGGAACCGACAAAAAGGAAAATGACGAGAAACAAATCTTTGAACGTGCTGGACCGGGCTGTACCGATCGAACGCCGTATTCCGTGTGTGTGTGTGGGGGGGGGGTTTGAGGGGCGGTGGCTCTTCTCCTCTCCGCCGCACGCTGCCCGACAACGCTTGTCGTCCCCAAACCAAACCAAACCGACTAGGGATTGGAATTCTCTTTTCTCGTTCCCCCTCCCAAACCCAAACCCTAACCCCATCGCCGACGGCCATGACTGAGGTCGCGTCCTCCGGCGTCCTCCGCGTGGCTAAGCCCAAGTGTCGGGACATGCCCTACATGAAGGAGCAGGACGCCGAATTGGCGCACCTCCTCTCCATTATCGACTCCCTCTACTTGAAGGCGTCCGACCGGCTCGCCGTGCGGACGAGGCCCATCAGGCTCGGGCGCTTCCTCAACGCCGGGGTCTGCATCGGCCTCCTCGATCCCGTCTCCAACATCCTGGCCAACACCATCTGCACCTCCAACATCAGGCCTGACCTCAGGGAGAAGGTCCTGGTCGGCGCTGCTGTCGAGCGGAAGCTGCATGACATGTGCCGGCGGTCGCTCGAGGGCCTCGTCGCCTTCCTGATCCACTTCTTCCCCTACCTCCCCAGGTGGGAGGCCGTGCGCTACCTGCTCCTCGCCGAGGCCGACCTCCTCGCCGCCGCCCATCTCATCGTGGCGGACCGCGGCATGGCGGCGCGGTTCTCTCTCACCTCCTCCGCGTCGGCCCCCGCATTCGAGGCGGGCCTCATGCTCGCTGCGCAGATCGCCGAGCACCCTCATCCCAAGCGTTTCGTCCATGCCTGGATGTCGCTATCCTCCCGTCTGCACCATGTCCTTGCTCTGGTCCGTGACCGTGGGATGCCATACTACTCGGCCGAGTCGTCAGCGCACGACAACTTGGACCTCTTGAGAAGGTTGCTCGATGATCCTGTGGTTCCTTACCTGGCCATACCTTGGGATCTTGCTGCCTCCCGGCCCATGTGCATCAGCGGCATGGCTAATATTCCCTATCAGCACACCCGTTCCTTGCGAATGGTGCTTCTTGACACAATACACGGCTTCTACCTGCAGGCGATGGCCATGCTGCCAAGCAGCGAGCTACGTTCTCGCCTCCACCGCAGCCTGCTCAAGGCTGGCTACTGCTATGGCCCCCTGGACCCTGTCTCAAACATCATCTTCAACACCATCTGGTATGAGGCCAACTTCCCGGCACAAGTTACCCCCAAGCTCAACTTGATTGGCCCGAAAAGCCTTACCCGCCTTGTAACCCGCTCCTTTTATGGGCTTGTCTCCTTCCTTCAGACGTGCTACCATAATCTATCCGAGCACCAAGCTGTGCGATGCCTTGTCCGCACCTGCTGTCAGCTCTCTGTCGCAGATCCCAATTTCTGTGCTCCAGGAGATGACAAGGCGCACTGCTCAGACGATCATCTTGATCAATTCACATCCAGTCCACTCGTCCTCACAAAAGAGGTGCAGCAAATCCCATCTGCTAGCATCCGAGAGGGTTATGAGGCTGCAGCCACTGCGGCACGGCACCCCAACCCAAAGCGACAGGCAATGTTCCTCGCTTCACGTCCATGGGGTATGAATCAGATTAAGGACAACCTCTGCTTGGAAGAGCTGCAGTATTTGTTCAATCTGCTGTCTCCAGACCAGCCGCCAATTCCTGAACGAATTTGCAGTTCCTCCTGGCCCGTGAGAATTGGAAAGAGACGCTCCCAGGCTCAGCAGAGTAGGATATCCAGAAAGGTGGAAGCTGCACTGAAGAGACACATGCTGCGTGATGGGGTTGGTTTAGTAACTCTTTTCTCCATTTTACAACTGTGCTATTCATCATAGCCATTCATTTCGGTTTGTGTTGTTTTTTTCTTAAATACAATAACTTTTACTGATTTTCCCTTTCTGTTTTGTAGGAACCTGAATTTGATCTCCATATCATCTGCTGTGTGAATGAGGATGTATGTGGCCCAGAGTATTGCGATGACATAGAAGATGACCTGTCTTTTGCTCCGTGCAAATACCGGTACACTCATGTCAACTTCTTGGTGACTCAGAAGGGTTCTCTGTTCTCTTGCCCAATACTTTTCTTTGCTGAATTTGATAATGAAGAGGAAGATGGTGCACCCCTATCTTTCTGCCAAGTGGCTGAGCCAACACCATTTACCGGTATGAACACTATAATCTTGCTGTCTATGTCACGTCATCTTTTAGGTAGCTACAAACATTAATGTTGCCTTTGAGCAACCGCATTTATCGATTCTCAAGTAGATGTCGTGTAGGATGGACATGTCAAAACTTTGGAAATTTTGCTACCAAAAGTGAAGATTTGGCACACAAAAATAGTATTGGTATGTTTTCCACGGCAAAAACTTTCATATGAATAATGACACCATTATAGTAGCAGAAACTGAAAGACAAATAAAAATAGGAAACTTCATTGCAGCCTTCTTGTCGCAATCGTCCTTGCAAATGGGCATTGGAGATAATTAGCATACTGTAACTCTATATTGTGGTTACACAGAAAAAATGACATGTAGAACGTAAATTCCTTGTATGCTACTGAAAATTTGTTTCATTTCTTATGCACCAGTTGTCTCAGTTGGGTATTTACAAAATTCTGGTTGGGGCTAAGGAAGAATTCAATTACTGGCCTACCTTGAAGGAGTGATCTCATCTCATTTTACTTGCTAGGCTTATCAGTAATTGATATTTGATAGTTTTCGAGGTCTTGAGTTGTTGAATTATAAATCTCATATAACATCATTACAGCTTGAAGGGAGAATTATTTTCATTGACAAAGGGTAGCATTGTGTCTGTACAGATAGGGATGAGAGAAGGCAGTTAGAGCACTAGTGGCATGGTGGGTTACTTCTGTTTCCATGTAGCATCTGGTCTAGTCTTTCCTTAACAAATCTCATTTATTAATGCATTCACCATATCCAACTCTCCAAATGCTGACTTTTCACAACCCTCCACTATGGTACTCCAACACCATGTGCGTGATTCCATCTTCTCCACTTTCAAAACATTTGCATGACATAAGTACTTAGCTCATAGTACCTACAGTTTTGCAAACGGCACAAGTTTCCGAGCTTGTCTGGCCAGCATGCAACTGAGGACATATAAATCCCAAATATCGCATAATTCAATCATGTTATTGTATCCCATGACAGGCACTGCATATTATGGCCATTTTCTTCTTTATCTGTATCCAGACAGGATTGTCACCCCTCTAATGCTATTACCAGTTCAGTAACATCAGGGCAGTACATGGCTTATTTGGGAATTGCTTAAACAATGTTTCATAATTAAGCTCCTCCTTCCCAATGTTTTTCTTTCTATCGCTGAATACATTGCCATAGTTTCTGTTTATATGTAAGCAGCTTTGACGTGTATAAACTAGGCCCATATGCTCCTCCAGCCCAAAACGTATCTCTTGCATTTGTTGTTTTTTAAGTAAATGATCAATGATACATATTATTCTTATATAGTGTAGTTATAGGGATTTTCAGCAACACATACATTTTTGTGAGCGCTCTTTTGATTGAGAGTGACAAATATGAGAGTATAGTGTTCAGGTAAAGTCATGCGAACAAAAACAAAATTGTGGGTGGGTTAAAACGATGGCCAATGCTTGGACTGATGCTCTACTGAAATCACCACTATTTTGATCAATGACCTGTTGTGTAGCAAGAAATTTTAACATAATATGTACTTTGGTGATTTGATTACTGACCATTTATTTCCTGTACAAACAGAGCATGTCCGGTGCCTGTACTGCGAGGCTAGAGGAGCAAGGGTTGTGCACCCCACTTCGGAAAAATTCCATGGTGGGGGCAGTGAGTTTGAGAAGATGATCCGTGGAGAACTTTCTCTTAGCAATGATTTTCTTATCTGCAAGAACGAGTACGCTGTCCAGCACATATACTCAGTAGAAGAAGATTTCATGTACGTTGACGTCGCCTAGGTCAATTGGTTTTGCTGCTGCTGATGATGAATGATGGAAGGGGGAAAACGCTAGGCATATCAGAATCATAATTATGTGTCGCATGTCTTATTTCCCAGTTTAAGATAATACTTTCATCATGTAATGCGTTTGTGTGCGCTTTCCTTTAAAAAAAATGGAAAAAGTCCATTTTAGTCCCCTAACCTATTCACTTTGTCCATCCTACCCCTAAGTATAATTCATGCCACATAAGTAAAATTGGATGCAAATTATGATTAGGGATTAATTTAAGCCATTACTAATAGGTAGTAAATTGAGTCAATATTTTAATTAGGGGATATACAAAGTGAATAAGTTAGGGGAGTAAAATGAATTTTTTCAATCTACGCTCCGTGAGAATACAACGGTCGTCAGGTCAACCCTTCGCATGAGAACCATCGCCTTTGCCTGTGAAGTGTGAACCATCGAGTACTCCGTCTTCAATGAAAGGGATGTGATACATTAGTCCGCTTCCGAGTTCTTTCTTTCTTCTCGAGTACATTGAGTAAAAAAATTGATCAAACGACATCAAAAGAAAGGAAACCAGATATAGTAGCAAAGTGAGTAAAAAAATTGATCCCTTTACTAAAATGTTCAATTCAATGGCAGAGGAACGTACGACAAAGTAGTTGAGACAAAATTCCAGTGCAATTTAGAAGGAAAAAAATGTCACTACGGCGAGCATCATTTTCCAATCCTAGACTTGCTCGTACGAGAAGCGCTCGCGACCAGAACGGAATAGCTGATCCCAGCCACGGCATTATCAACTGCAAGCGATAAAGTTCATCCTGCTCCAAAACAGCTGTACTATCTGCTGCGATCAACGACACAAGCCTAGCCTTTAAGAACTATCAGGCTTCCAAAAGACATAATAATAAATAAAGCACATTACAAGCACAGTTTCATTCAGAATTTCGGAAGGTAGATCATCACGTTCTTATGTTTCTGAACCACTTGTTCATCACCGGTTTCATTCCTATATCCCAGGGGTGCGCTGTGTAGAGCTCAGTTGAAGAAGCCACTTCTTCAGCAGCCTAGTTCCCTGTTGCAATAGGCCATGTTTGGGCTCCTGCTGCAAATTAGATCAGAAAACAAAATGATGTATATGAAACACACAAAAACTTACTCTGAACCTTGGACAGGTCAGTAAGATAAAAATAAATGTTCAGTTATTTACCTTCTTAGTTGCCACAGTCCGGGTGACCTTCATAAGTCCCTCTTCTACCTTCAGCTTCCGATCTGCCACCTTTGCAGGGCAAGCCATAGGTGCAGGATGCCTGCCATCAATAAGGAAGCCTAGTCACAATACAATCATCCAACTAAGACAGTTCCAAAATTAGTGCAATTACATATTCAGAAAGCAGCAGCCATGTTAGCAACACAAATGAAAACCTAGTTTGTCTGGAATTGCAATAAAAATGCCTTTTATCAAATGTTCATTCAGCTTTCTGAAAAGCATATGACAGTTTCTGAAACTTTTCTTCAACAATACAAGATCTGATAACAGTCAAACACCACTTAAAATGCTCCTTACCGCAGGAGTGGAAAATGCAGCTGAAACTCCAGCTAAGACACATGGAGAATCCGTTCAAGTATATTCATAATGTGGCGGAGGATCATGTTAGTAATGCAACTGACAAGAAACAACTATGTTTGACGTAAATCAGTACAGCTGAAGAAAAAAACAAAATGCCATGCTAGTATAATGAAACTAACATTCATATAGGAAACGAATAAAACTGAAAGGTTATGGTTACTAGAAAAACTAAAACACTCGCACTGTTGCCTTAACCAGATGCAGTGAAAAACGAAGCAGCCTTTTTAAAGAGCACGCAGCCAACGATGAATTTTTTTTAATCAGCTTTCACTCTTTCTGGTTAGCATATAATGATCTCTAAACGTTGTTTTTTAGGACATCAAGATCAGAGCAGTCAGTTTGCACTTTGACTAACCATTAAGAGAAAGTTAAGTGCTCCATTCTACAGTAATAGAATATTATATAATAACTGAAATTTGTAAAAAACTGAGGCGAGAATATTACACTTCTGGTCCTGGTATTCTGTTCGTACAGGACTGTCCACTTGCAACATGTAATTGGTTCATATGGGACCTTCCGGTTGCTGCTGGTGTTTGGCTCACCAAGCTTGCTACTGGTGTTTGGTTCACCATGGTTGCTACTGGTGCTTGGTTCACCTGGGGCCTTTCATTTGCTACTGGTAATTGGTTCATCAGCAGCCTACCATTGGTTGTGCAGCTCTTGTCCTTCAGTCAAGATGTAAAGATGTTACTAAAAGAGGGTGATACTGATGGAATTTTGGATTACATACTACAGTAATTATTACATACTGTTGGCAATTGGGTTGCAGCAGGCCTACTGTTGAGAGATCTAATATCTGTAACAAAGAGGCAATGATCTGCCAATTTATACCAGACAGTGTCTCAGCATTGTTTATTTGACCTCTCAGTATTGTTGGCAAGTGAAAAATGGCATACGAGATTGACCGTATAATTTAATTATCTCCAATTTTTAGCTAACTTGTATGTTTATGTGAAACTGAACTGATATCTACCTTTTTTTCTCGAACCAACTGATATCTACTGAGATAACGGACAAGAGATGAACTTCTCTTTCAATCTAAATTGCTCAGCCATCCATTATATATTTCAATATAATTTCAATATAAAGTACACAAACGGTCAACTTCAATAGTTGAGTAGTTAAAACAATTATAATTGACCCCACTACACCTAACTGAATACTTGGATGAAAGATGGACCTCTTAGCTACCGTTATCACAAAGAACATTACCCTTGGTCAGGCCATAACTAAGTCCTATCAACCAAAACATGAGTGAGGAATAGGCAAACCTGATACTGCCACTTTCCACGGAACCTGAGCAAGCTGCCCAAACTGACTCCACAGCCCTGCCACTCAACAATTCCCGTATAAAATGTCAGTCGCATTAATTGTAAATAAACGGTATACTGTGCTGAGAATTACTTGCCTGGTGGATGGCACAAGAGGTTTGTGAACACGCTCCTTCATCATCACTGAAGATACCATCACCATCCAAACTGACTGCATACAAATAATCCAACTAAGTTAAGCTGACATTATCGGGGTGAAGATGAAGTATCAAAAGATTTACATTCTCCGATTTGTTCAAGCATCTTATTTTCTTGCAGCTTCCGCGTCTTATTTTCTTGCAGCTTCTGTAACATCTGTGTAGTGGACTGGTTTGCCTTTGCCATCATCAAAATCATATTATGGTTGCTCATTTTCGTACCTAACTGGTCTTCCAGTCTTCTCAACCCTCCTGAACAAGTACAATTAATATCAAATTCTTATTTGACTTTGGGGAAAATGCAACTTTAACTATTTGATTGGCTCAATTAACCATTTTATGTGCTTTAATTCTATTTGACTTGCCATGCCAATATTTTTTTCCAAAGAATAAAAGAAATCTTGTCTTTCAATTTGACTCATAGTTAGTACGGTTACCTGACTCATTGGGATGAGATAGTTTGACCACATTTTTAGTCAAGTTCTCCTCTTGAACTTTTCCTATGCCACCTGTGATTGTATCTCCTCTTTTATTCTTACGGGGGCAGAAGTCTTTACCCCAAGAGTTTAAGAAGAAAAAAAATCGCTTCCCATCCTTCATCCCAGCACCAATAAGAACCACTGCATGTCCTATATGCTGTGCTCCCTTCTCAGCATAGCGAGCCTCATGTGGTGATTTGTAGATCTTGCAATAACCTAGACGTCCTCTTCGTTTCCCTGCACAATATGTTCCCAGCAATGGAATCCCCTCCGCTAATTGTTGGCAAATGAGCTCAAAATCATCGCGTGGGATAGTTGAAACATCAGCAGCAATATATCTTTCATTGGACTACAAAGCAAAAGAAAACCAAAATTTTGCAAAAGAAAACTTAGCTTTATAAATAGAAGAGAAACAATAAAATATTTGCAAATGTATACAAATGGCATACTCCGCGTCTTCGAATGCCATCAGATCTTAGCATCAATCCCATATGGAGTACTTTATGCGCACCAACTTTGAGTATATCTGAGTCAATAGCATCAATGTTGGAGAACTTGTCATCAAAGCTTTGCTGAAGATCGTATGGGTTTATGGGTTTCACGCTATCTGGATCCATCCCATGCCTCATATTGTATGTGCGCTCCATTATCTCAGCTATTTTGGCATAGGCGAAGGCCACACAGATTGCTAGAAAGAAACAAAAAGGAACACAGAGTTAAGAAGAAATTTAATTTTATCAAAAGAAGACAGCATGGGTTCCTTAAACTTGTTAGTGTTCCACTTAGTTGTGTGTTGTGCGATACTATTCCCAAGGCATAGCAAGAAAATGCGCCAAAAGGTTCAAACATGAGATGTAATAATATCAAACATAATAATATGATTAATATTCTTCATGATCATTTCTAGAATATAAAATAAAATTGTTGTGTAAAATTGCAAATTCAAAATTAAAGCGAAGAGCTCAAGTCTGTAACACCTTGTACTCCAAATGTTCTTTATGCATCACCAGATATTTCAATAAACAAGGATGAGATAGACATTTCAGCAAGTAGGCACATGTGCAAAGATATAATTCATAGAAGAATGCTTGACCACTAAAATATGGTTAAACAGAACTAAAAAAAAGGATCCTTATGGAATAGATATTAACACTATCTGGAGGATCAAAATCACCCTGGGTCAACAAGAAAAATCATCATTTCATTCCTATGAAATTAAATTACTACCTCACTGTAGAACTTCTCAAGCGATAAAATCACATCCCAGAATTCAGACAAAAGGCAATATAGATAAAATATGTCCTTCATCAGTTTTCTGACATATAGTACTTAAGTAAAGGTTGTGGAATAATTCAAAATAACACCCCAGCCTCTGCTCCCTAATGTTCACTGTTTCCTTTGTTTGAACAGAATATCTTTTGTTCTGTAAATACTATTATAAATGTCCAGACAATAAATGATGCCATTATGGAAAACTACAGAGGAAAAATCCATCGTAAATGTGGTTCATCTTGCGAACCACTAGAATCCTTCCTAACCATGTGTATTATAAATCCTAATAAAAACTTGGGGTATGACAAAGTCCTTGTTCAATTTAGCTTTTATTTGAAACACTAGAGGAAAAAAAAATATAGTGTATTTTCTAGCTAATGAAACAGAAACTCACGTGCGTTTTCTTGGTCCCAGACTTCTCCAATAACTGATTTCCCTTTTACTTCAATTTCGCCCAGGCAAAACTTGAAGTCAAGCTTAAGCTGAAAGAGAAAATCAATCATTATTATTGATGAATAATTTAAATAAAAACTAAAATAAGGAAAACCAGAAATAATTTCAACCTGTCTCTGGCACTGGCAGCACTTGAGAGCCGGTAGCATAAAAAACCGATGTTTAGTCGGTTGATTCATGTTACCACAACGGCATCTCCATGCTTTTCCATCATTTAAACTACGTGAGCTTTTCTCTTCACCATGTTTGCAATGCTGTCGCACAAAGAAGAAGAAAATATTATTAATGTCTAGATTTCTAAAGAGACTAGACCTAGCTACTCACTGGGGCAAAAAATGTAGTAGACAGCAAAGTTTCACAAGATATCAATGGATTTAACTTCGTGACCAACAGGGGAAAGATGTTCACATATTTATGCATGTTCCAACAATATTAACTAAACCAGGTAATACATATCTAATGAGCAAGGATTATCTGGTAGCCACCATCCACCCCCTTGTCAACGAATTCTCCAAACACTAGTTACAAAAAAATTTCTTGCGGTTCTGCCATGCTAGTCCTAGTTCATTTGGATTCAAGTATCAAAATGCAGATTAGCTTATATAAATGTTAAAGTTCACCATGCATCCAAATTGATATCCATGAACTAAGCAGTCTCATTCACATTCCGATCACTATGTGGAAGCAAATAACAAAAATCCCTGTCCTATATCATTGACTACAACTGGAGCCCTTTGGTGAAGCCACACATGACACATCATCAAGGAATCCTTGGATTTGTTGATAGGTAAAGAGCCGTATGATCCAAGTCCTTATGGCTAATAGAGCACGTAGTTGAAAGGGCATCTACTCACAACGCGAGGACCAACGACTTCAGGATGAAAGGGGAACGTACCGGGCGGTGCGGAGCTACAAGGCAGGGGAGGGGCTCGGCGGCGACGTGGCACGCTCCTTCCCGTCCAGCGGTGCGGCTAGAAGGGGGCGCGACGATGCCGCGGCGAGTATCAACGGCGAGGAGTCTCCCGGCGGCGGGTATCCATGGCAAGGAGGGCTTCCCGGCGGCGGAGATAGCGCTCGCCGCGGGCGGCGTGACGGAGCTAGGGTTTAGCCACACGATTTCGAAGGGGCGGGGATTACAGGACTGCGAGTGCCGAGTGGGAGGAGGTGAAGGTGACCCAAATCCAAGCCCACGAGAAGTTCAGGACCCACACCAAGGCCCCCAATGCCACGAGCCCACAATCAGTGGCTTTCTCCTCTCTCTTTTTTTTCTGTTTTTATTAGTGAGATGGGACTTGAGGTTTTCTGAAATGCCACCACAATTAAAATTTGATAAATTCTTTGTAAGACAGCTCCTCTCGTTCTTCTCCTCGCTAGTATAATCTCTCTTTCCTAATCAATAATTAAATCTTTTCTTTTTACAAAACATGATAAATAAATAAATAAATATATCTAGAGACATATCACTTCTTTCTTCACCGGCACTGTCATATCCATATCATTGTTACAGTTGGTGGCAAATGCATGCTATTAGGTGACCGCAAAATGCTTTGAGCATTTGGGCCATGTCATGTTGGTGCCTAATTTTGCACTTTTTGTGAGTTGAGTCCTCGTGCAACAAAATTCAACCCCAAAGGCCAAAGGTTTGGTTGAAACACACTTATTGACCTATGGATATGCATGTACATGTGTAAGAAAAAGATAGGCATTGTTGGCGCCAAATGCTAGTGGGAAAAGTTCAATGGTAACACAGGTTTGATGGGTTAAAAAGTTGTAAATGAAAGTACCACAGAAACCACATCGTGTTCGTCACCAAAATCTTTCCAACCCCATCCCTCTTGGCCTCTGCACTACACATGCCTAGGGGCAAGATTAAAAAGTATACGGCTCAGGAATGCATAAAGCATATATTTATCTTTAACTAAATGTGATGCACCGCATGTCATGTAGGGATCGAAGATATTGCATTACCTAGGTATGTTTTGCTATCCTAATAAGCAGCACAAAGACAACTAAGTTATTTGCGCAGAGAAATCTTAGAACATACTCCGTATCTTTTATCCCGTGCTCCCTTCACACTTTGCGCCAGACCAAACAAAGAGACAAGATCGAAGGAGCTGGATAATGGGTTCCGGTCTTGCGAAGGGGTAAAAATCCTTCAACAACTGTTAACTTCTATTATGTTAAAAGGTGTTAACTCACCTAGTAAACAGAAAAAACACGTCTTGTATAGTGATGGACTTCACCAATAAGATTGTAAATCCTAGGTTGTCATCATCTTGTTCTGATATGTGCCATCTATCGCATTTGGTTTTCCTAGTGTGTTTTAAGAACCCTATTAATAACTAGGTTATTTTAGAAAAATGGTCATTTGTGATGAGCTGTCCGTGATGATGTCTGAACAAAAATGCTAGCTAGCCACGACATACGTGTCAAACACAACTCAACTATAGAAACACTAATTTGTATTTGCTTTACTAGCTGTAGTGATATATAACTAGGGATGGTAAAGGGTCTTGAATTTTATACTAAAAATTTTAAGAATTGGGTTCAACTAGAGTCGGGTTAAAATACTACTAGTTTTGTACTAGTTTTTGTACTATGTGACGGTCAACTTTTAGAAACTGTGTTAGTACGTAATAATCTAGTAGGGTTGCTGCCTTGCTGGTTACCAAAGTGCACTGATCTGCCGCGTGGCCCAAGATTGGGAACAAGGATATGCACGGATCGACCGAGTCCAATCAGAGAGAGTGAGTCTATTGTGCACAAGCACAACACCTTACACATACCAGCAGCAATTAGGAGCAGCCAGGAACGTGGCCACGTTCCACGTTCCCGGCTTCTTGATCTGCTACTCGTCTCATGTACGTAGATCAAGTCCACGATCCATGTTCCTAAAAAAAAGTCCACACAATACACATGCTGCAATGCAAGTACGTATAAGTGGTGGTACCACTGCATTGAATCTTAAACGCGCGTTGACGTGTCTGTGTGTGCTAGATTAGTGCGTGCGAGTTCCAATTCAAAGCCAAATCAGAGTGACGATGGTTTCTAAATTAAGGGACCTTTATAGATACTGAGATGTATAATATGAATTTGAATTTTTGAACTCAATATGCTTGGTCCACTTGAATTTGAGATGTTTTTTCACCTTCTCTCTCGGTCTCTCCTAATAAATCAAGAGTAGGATGGCATATGAGAGGTGGATTGGAGTTGCTCTTTACATAGCAGTAGTTTAGGGATGACAAGTGGGCCTCGTGTGTCATAGAGAGATGAAGGGTGCAGTGGTGAACTAGCAAGGAAAAGAGGCATTTTGCGTGATCCGTCCACACTGGTGTATACATGTGTCATGCCACGCATGCGATTTTGATTAAATCGCCCTGTTCGTTTGACTGGTGGCTAGCGCTGGTTTTTCTGAGAGAAAAACACTACTGACTGGCTGGTGGCTGGCGCTGGTTTTCACTGAGAGAAAAATACTGTTGGCTCGCTGGAAACAATCCAAACGAACATGGCGAATATCCCCACTATCTATGGCTGGGCTAAGAACCGCAGCCGTGGCTGAAGAAGGCATTGTGACGGTACGTCAAAGAGGTCGCCGGGGCGGTGAGGGCGAGGCGGCAGGTGGCGAAAGAGTAAAACCCTCGTGGGCTGGGCCTAGGCCAGAGACACAACTAGTCAGTTTGGGCCCAAAAAGTAGCAATGGAGAGGAAGTCCTGTGGATGGGGTGGCCCTACAAGTCAGCACCAGGCGACTCGTGGGGTGCCGCGGCATGACGTGGCCATTTTTACCCTTGCCACACTTCCATAAACTCGGCTTGTTTGAGTGAGACTTTAAATGCCGTAGGATCAATTGGCCCGACCTATTGGCACCAGTGGCATTCTTTTGGAGTCTCTCTAACCGTATAATTTTTTGATTGGATTCTACTAAAGTTCGTCAAAGTGGAGCGGAGAATCCAATTTTCAACTATAAATGGCTAGGGAATCCATTTTAGAATGGGCTATTCAATTCGGAAGCCGACACGTGCTAAGGTAAGGGTGACAACAACAATGCTAATGAACTGAACACGACCCATTTCCAAAACGTGTGGAACAGACACATTTTTTTTTAAAGGAAATCTGAGACGTTGTCACAAGTTCTAAATTACATCCAGGCGAAGCTCATGCAAGTAATTAGGACGATCGGCACCAAAGAGGTCCAGGTTCAGCTGACTATAGTTGACCAAATGTTTTTTGTCTTCGGAAGTAGTTGACCAAATGCTTTTCTTTTCTTTTGAGAGACCCCAAAGAAACCCCAAATGCTTGTTCAGTGGTTCAGAGCATTACCCCGTCGGTTCAGAGCAGAGATCTGGCATTTTTGAAAGGAGAGCTCTGATTGGAGTAGGAGTACCCGTCCACTCACTCACTCACTCACTCTACGGGGCTAGTGGTGCCACTGCGGTCTGGCAGACTGGCAGAAACCCCGTGATTGATTACCTCAGACACCGGTTGGTGGGCAACCCAACCCCATCCTCCACACTTCATTGTTCATTCAGTTCGATAGCTTCTCCCAGCTCACGCCCATCCCCTGCATCGACCTCCAGCTCCCCACCATGGCGCCGCCATGCTCATGCCCAGGCGGCCAAGCTCATGCTCATGCCGACGAGCGGATCCGCAACCGTGGCCGCGCCAAGCTCCTGCGTGCTCTCCGGTCCGTCCCCCGACCCGCACGTCAGGGACGAGCGGATCGGGTCGGATCCCCAGGCTCGGAGAGGAAAGAACCAGCCTGATAGCCATGGCCGGCGCGGCCGTGGCTCGCGGCAAGCGCGGGGCGTCGCTCCCGACGGTGGACGAGCCGGATCCAAGCCAAGGGACGGCGCCCGGCTGGGGATTCTTGGCTGCTCCTAATTGCTGCTGGTATGTGTAAGGTGTTGTGCTTGTGCACAATAGACTCACTCTCTCTGATTGGACTCGGTCGATCCGTGCATATCCTTGTTCCCAATCTTGGGCCACGCGGCAGATCAGTGCACTTTGGTAACCAGCAAGGCAGCAACCCTACTAGATTATTACGTACTAACACAGTTTCTAAAAGTTGACCGTCACATAGTACAAAAACTAGTACAAAACTAGTAGTATTTTAACCCGACTCTAGTTGAACCCAATTCTTAAAATTTTTAGTATAAAATTCAAGACCCTTTACCATCCCTAGTTATATATCACTACAGCTAGTAAAGCAAATACAAATTAGTGTTTCTATAGTTGAGTTGTGTTTGACACGTATGTCGTGGCTAGCTAGCATTTTTGTTCAGACATCATCACGGACAGCTCATCACAAATAACCCTATTAATAACTAGGTTATTTTAGAAAAATGGTCATTTGTGATGAGCTGTCCGTGATGATGTCTGAACAAAAATGCTAGCTAGCCACGACATACGTGTCAAACACAACTCAACTATAGAAACACTAATTTGTATTTGCTTTACTAGCTGTAGTGATATATAACTAGGGATGGTAAAGGGTCTTGAATTTTATACTAAAAATTTTAAGAATTGGGTTCAACTAGAGTCGGGTTAAAATACTACTAGTTTTGTACTAGTTTTTGTACTATGTGACGGTCAACTTTTAGAAACTGTGTTAGTACGTAATAATCTAGTAGGGTTGCTGCCTTGCTGGTTACCAAAGTGCACTGATCTGCCGCGTGGCCCAAGATTGGGAACAAGGATATGCACGGATCGACCGAGTCCAATCAGAGAGAGTGAGTCTATTGTGCACAAGCACAACACCTTACACATACCAGCAGCAATTAGGAGCAGCCAAGAATCCCCAGCCGGGCGCCGTCCCTTGGCTTGGATCCGGCTCGTCCACCGTCGGGAGCGACGCCCCGCGCTTGCCGCGAGCCACGGCCGCGCCGGCCATGGCTATCAGGCTGGTTCTTTCCTCTCCGAGCCTGGGGATCCGACCCGATCCGCTCGTCCCTGACGTGCGGGTCGGGGGACGGACCGGAGAGCACGCAGGAGCTTGGCGCGGCCACGGTTGCGGATCCGCTCGTCGGCATGAGCATGAGCTTGGCCGCCTGGGCATGAGCATGGCGGCGCCATGGTGGGGAGCTGGAGGTCGATGCAGGGGATGGGCGTGAGCTGGGAGAAGCTATCGAACTGAATGAACAATGAAGTGTGGAGGATGGGGTTGGGTTGCCCACCAACCGGTGTCTGAGGTAATCAATCACGGGGTTTCTGCCAGTCTGCCAGACCGCAGTGGCACCACTAGCCCCGTAGAGTGAGTGAGTGAGTGAGTGGACGGGTACTCCTACTCCAATCAGAGCTCTCCTTTCAAAAATGCCAGATCTCTGCTCTGAACCGACGGGGTAATGCTCTGAACCACTGAACAAGCATTTGGGGTTTCTTTGGGGTCTCTCAAAAGAAAAGAAAAGCATTTGGTCAACTACTTCCGAAGACAAAAAACATTTGGTCAACTATAGTCAGCTGAACCTGGACCTCTTTGGTGCCGATCGTCCTAATTACTTGCATGAGCTTCGCCTGGATGTAATTTAGAACTTGTGACAACGTCTCAGATTTCCTTTAAAAAAAAATGTGTCTGTTCCACACGTTTTGGAAATGGGTCGTGTTCAGTTCATTAGCATTGTTGTTGTCACCCTTACCTTAGCACGTGTCGGCTTCCGAATTGAATAGCCCATTCTAAAATGGATTCCCTAGCCATTTATAGTTGAAAATTGGATTCTCCGCTCCACTTTGACGAACTTTAGTAGAATCCAATCAAAAAATTATACGGTTAGAGAGACTCCAAAAGAATGCCACTGGTGCCAATAGGTCGGGCCAATTGATCCTACGGCATTTAAAGTCTCACTCAAACAAGCCGAGTTTATGGAAGTGTGGCAAGGGTAAAAATGGCCACGTCATGCCGCGGCACCCCACGAGTCGCCTGGTGCTGACTTGTAGGGCCACCCCATCCACAGGACTTCCTCTCCATTGCTACTTTTTGGGCCCAAACTGACTAGTTGTGTCTCTGGCCTAGGCCCAGCCCACGAGGGTTTTACTCTTTCGCCACCTGCCGCCTCGCCCTCACCGCCCCGGCGACCTCTTTGACGTACCGTCACAATGCCTTCTTCAGCCACGGCTGCGGTTCTTAGCCCAGCCATAGATAGTGGGGATATTCGCCATGTTCGTTTGGATTGTTTCCAGCGAGCCAACAGTATTTTTCTCTCAGTGAAAACCAGCGCCAGCCACCAGCCAGTCAGTAGTGTTTTTCTCTCAGAAAAACCAGCGCTAGCCACCAGTCAAACGAACAGGGCGATTTAATCAAAATCGCATGCGTGGCATGACACATGTATACACCAGTGTGGACGGATCACGCAAAATGCCTCTTTTCCTTGCTAGTTCACCACTGCACCCTTCATCTCTCTATGACACACGAGGCCCACTTGTCATCCCTAAACTACTGCTATGTAAAGAGCAACTCCAATCCACCTCTCATATGCCATCCTACTCTTGATTTATTAGGAGAGACCGAGAGAGAAGGTGAAAAAACATCTCAAATTCAAGTGGACCAAGCATATTGAGTTCAAAAATTCAAATTCATATTATACATCTCAGTATCTATAAAGGTCCCTTAATTTAGAAACCATCGTCACTCTGATTTGGCTTTGAATTGGAACTCGCACGCACTAATCTAGCACACACAGACACGTCAACGCAGGTTTAAGATTCAGGCTGTGTTTAGTTAGAAAAAGAGGAAGAGAAAGTTTGGTGAAAATGTCGAATGGAAAGCGGGCGCCGGTCGGGGCGCCTTCCTGTCGGTCGTGAGCGGACCTGGTGCCTTGTGGGCTGGGCCCAAACGGGCCAATTCGCTCACGTTACGCAAGCCTTACCGGGACAGATTGGGCTGGCGCTCCCGTCGTCACGTTTGATTTTCCGGCCCACATGATTTTCCGAGTCCTCCTCTTCTTCCACACGAATTGGAATCCCCACCTCTAAAAAGGACGAAAACACAATTTCGAGACAAAAAAAAAGAGAATTGGAATCCCCAAATCGATCCCCTTCCTCGTTCCCCTCCAAAACCCTAACCCATCGCCGGCGGCCATGACTGAGGGCGCGAGCAGCAGCCCCCGCCGCGTGGCCCGGCCGCAGGATCGGTACATGCCCTCCGGTAAGGAGAACGCCGACGCGCGGTCGCGCCTCCTCTCCAAGATCGACGCTTGCTACGCGGAGGCGCGCGGCCGCCTCGCCGGCGTGCGGGGTAGTAGCCCCGCCACGCTCGCGCGCTTCCTCTCCGCCGGCGTCTGCATCGGCCTCCTCGACCCCGTCTCCAACATCATGGCCAACACAATCTGCGGCGTCTCCGACCGCTGGCCTGACCTCGCCGCCGCCGATGAGGACCCGGGTGAGATGGGCCGGCGGTCGCTCCGGGGCCTGATCGCCTTCCTCATCTACTTCTTCCCCTACCTGGCTGAGTGGGAGGCCGTGCGCTACCTGCTCCTCGCCGGCGCCGACCTCCTCGCCGCCGCCCGTCTTATCGTGGCCGACCGCGGCATGGCGGCGGGGTTCTCTCCCACCTCCCCCGCGTCGGCCCCGGCGTTCGAGGCGGCCCTCGCGCTCGCCGCGCAGGTCTCCAAGCACCCGCAGCCCAAGCGTCTCGTCCATGTCTGGATGTCCCTCTCCTCCCGTCCACACCAAGCCCTCTCCTTGCTCTCGGGGGTGGTGCTGCCCGACTCCCCGCTACAGAACGACCTGAAGCTGTTCGATACAATGCCTGATGACCCCGTGGTTCCAAACCTGGCCATATCTTGGGATCTCGCTGCTTCCCGACCCGTGTACAGCAACAGCATTGCCAACATGCCGTATGAGCACACACGATCTCTGCGAATGGTGCTCCTTGACACGATCCACGGGTTCTACCTGCAGGCGCTGGCCATGCTGCCGAGCGGCGAGCTACGTTCTCAGCTCCACCGCAGCTTGCTCAGGGCCGGTTACTGCTACGGTCCCATGGACCCTGTATCGAACATCATCAACAACACCATCTGGTACCACGCCAACTTCCCTGCGGCCAAGACCCCGGTGCTTGATGTGATCGGCCCAGACAGCCTCACCCGCCTGGAGAGCCGCTCCTTCTATGGGCTTGTCTCCTTCCTCCAGACGCGCCACCATGATCTGTCTGACCACCAGGCTGTGCAATGCCTGGTCGCTGCACACGGTCATTTGTCCTGCTCCGATCCCGAGCTGGAGAGGGAAGACCATCACCGTCAATGTTCAGGTTGTCACCATGTGTTACACCCCATTGGCAGCTTCTATGATGATGTCATCAGAAAGGTGCGGCAGCAAAGCCCATGTGCTGGCGTCCAAGAGGCTTACGTGGCTGCAGCCACCGCAGCATGGCATCCCAACCCTGAGGAGCAGGCTACATTCCTCACTTCATGGATGGTACATCCGGTTGAAGATCAGCTGACCTCTGAAGATGTGAACCGTTTGTGCTGCTCTCTGTCTCCAAAGCAGCCGCCAACTCCTGAACGGATATGCAAGTCCTCCTATCCAGTCAAAGCTGGAAAGATGCGCTCTGAGGCTCAGCAGAGAAGGGTATCCAGAAAGGTCAAAGCTGCATTGAACAAGCACCTGCTTGAGGATGGGGTTGGTTGACCTCTGCTTTTCATTACAACCGATGATTTTTCATGTGATATTCTTATTGCATACGACTAAAAGTTTTAGTCTGTTTTGTTTTGTAGAAACCCATATATGATCTTCATATCATCTGCTGTGTGAATGAGGATGTATGTGGCCCAGAGTATTGCGATGATATTGCTGATTCACTGGCTTTTGCCCCCTACAAGTACCTTTACTCTCATGTCAACTTCTTGGCCACTCAGAAGGGTTCTCTGTCCAGTGCCTCCTGTCCAATACTCTTCTTTGCTGAGTTTGATAATAATGAAAAGGAGGATAGTGCACCCCTGCTGTGCTGCCCTGTGCCTAAGCCAACACCTTTTGCTGGTATGTACGTTCCTCTTTCTGCACAATTCTCCATGTCAGTTTTCACTTTGGTAGCTGCCAACATCAATGCTGTCTTTGAGCAAACATGTTTAGTGTTCCAACCTTGGCAAAATCATATAAAGAAATTAAAATAAAAGGGGTGACGGATCATAGTAAAATTGTTTTTTATGTTTCTGAGGGTTTAAATATAGAAAAAGTTTCAATATCTCCTTCACTGAAAATTTAGTTACCAGTGGGACAAGGGACACCATTACTGCTGTAGTATTTCTGCATTTGTACTGTACTTTTATGGGAGGTAGCATGCATTTTAAACAAACACGTGGTTGCTGAAAATGGTGCCCGCCAATCAAGTTATGCAAACAAAAACAGAAATGTTGGTTGAAACGATGAGTACTCCATTGAAATCGTCACTCTATACGTTAATAAATTTTGACTGAACAGATAGAATATATTAGTATATTGTTATTTGATATTTGTGATCATCTTTGTATGACAACAGAGCATGTCCGGTGCCTCCACTGTGAAGCTACGGGAGCAAGGGTTGTGCATCCAGCTTCGAAGGATTTTCATGGGGGAGGCAGCGAATTTGAGAAGGTGATTCGTGGAGAGCATTCTCTGACCAATGCATGGCTTATCTGCAAGAACGACTATGCTGTCGAGCGCATGTGCACAGTAGAAGAGGATTTCATGTATGTTGATGTCAAGTAGATGGACACAGTAGTTATTTTGCTGCTGGCGATGATGTCACGAAGGAAAACTATTTGGGGATGTCTTTGCCAATTGGCATTAGGCTTTCCAGATAATGATGTGACGGTTGGCATTGCCGTTATCTGAATCTGAATCTGAATCCCATTCAAAGAAGAATAGTGCATTTATACATTTGTGAATTCCAGCCTGCAACCGATTCTGGCATTGTGCCTGTTCCACACACCTAGAGATTCCAAGCCGTGCTTTTCCCACTTACTATTTAACATCAAATACACGTTTCCAAACTGAATGGTCGATTTTTAAATGGCTCGCCACGTTATTTATAGTTGAAAATTGGATTCTCCACTCCAGACAAATTTCAATAGAATTCGCTCAAAAATTGATATGGCAGACTTCAAAAGAATACCACTGATGCCAATAGTCAATTGCGCCATTCAAAGTTTCAAGACTCTCTGGCACTGTGTAGCTGACTTGTTGGGCCACACATCCGTAAGGCTTCCTTCCACTGGCTGCATGGACCCACACATCTCCCTGATCTCCCCTCTCGATTGCTATTTTTTGGGCCCAGGCTGAGTTGTTGAGTCTAGCCCAGGCCCAGGCCCAGCCCACGAGGGTTTTACTCTTCCGCCTCCTAAAGCCCCGGCCACCCACCGCCACGCCCTCACCGCCCCGGCGACCTCCCGCCGCCGCCGCCATGCTCGCCTCCCGCGCCCGCCTCGTCCTCCTCGGCGTCCGAGCCGCCAACCACGGCATCCTCCCCCGCGGCCTGGGCCCCCACGCCTCCTCCCCCTGGCACGGCGGCGCCGCGCAGCGCCCCTACCACCACCACCACCGGCAGCAGCAGGAGGAGGAGGACGAGCGGGAGGACTCCAAGGCGGTGAAGGTGGCGGTGTGGTGGGACTTCGAGAGGTGCCGCCTCCCTCCCCGCGTCAACCCGAGCTGGCTCGCCCCGCGCGTCACGGCTGCGCTGCGGCGCGCCGGCATCCTGGGCCCCGTCGAGTTCACCGCCTTCGGCGACGTCACCCGCACCCCGCCCGCCGAGCAGGAGGCCCTCGCCCACACCGGCGTCGCCTTGACGCACGTCCCCTCCGGTTGGCGTCCTCTTGACTCCTCCCGCCACCGCGCTTCCCCCATTTCCCCCCCTTCATCCGATTGCAATTTTCGTGCTAGTCTCAAAATTTCAATTGAGTGTGAAATGGTTACTCGGGTTGTTGCTTCTGATTGATCAGATTATATGTAGGTAGTACTGCAACAAGTTGACAAACCATTCAGGTCTTGGAATGGTTCTAATCTGTTGATGGTAGATATGGGCACAAAACGCAAATGCACAATTTATCCGTACGAAGGGGATTAGTTCAGATTCCTGTTCAGGCTAATCTTGAACTTGTTGCCAGAGATATGTGACCTTCGTGGCATGTGGATTGATTTTCGTTTCTGCTTCTGTCTAAGGACCTGAATTATCAAATATTAGGATGTGAATATCATTAGTGGCTTGTTACTCTGGCACTGTTGTTGTCTTTTCATGTTGAATAGGACACAATTATTAGTTGAATCATTTAACTTTTTCCGGAGATCATTGACAGACTTTAAGTTTAAAATTTGCTGTCATTACAAAATAACAATACTGGTACATTAGACAAAAAGACACTCTGTTTTTTATTTGTTGATTCCGGTTATGCAGTGTCGCTATTCTATCTGGTCATACTAACAATAAGGTCTCCTTTTATAGGTGGAAATGATGGTTATTTCCAATCATTCATGCCTGATCTTGTCTCCTGGATTGCTCAGAACCCTCCACCAGCCCATTTCTTCCTTATATCTGGGGATGAAGACTATGCCAAAGTTTTGCATCGTCTTCGGTTGAGCAATTATAACGTATTGATTTGTTGCCCTAATGCTAGCTCCAAGATATTACACAGTGCAGCGACATTTATGTGGCTATGGGAGCCTCTAGTTACAGGGGTGGATCTCGAACCCAGATATTTAAATCAACCACCAGATGGTTTTTCTTCTTGGTATGGTCAGTACAGGGAATGTGGTCAGGACCTTCTGGTGAAACAAAAGAACCCCATGCCTTTACCACGGAATACCAAGGAACCTAAAGTCCCCAGATCCGTTGTCATTGGAATTAAGCAAATACTGCTCTTTTATCCTGAAGGGGTCAGTGTTCAAACTCTTCAAGCGGAACTTAAAAGGATCAATGTGTTCATTGATAGAGGATTCTTTGGCTTCAGAAGGTTCTCTGCCCTTCTCGAAGCCATGCCAGATGTTGTGAAATTTAGAGGTCCTCTACCAGGTGATACCCAACCTGCTGTGGTTGGTGTTTTCAAGAGGTCAGTTGAGTCTTTTGAACAAAGTAGTTTCAACAGAATGGATTCTGCTCAAAGTAGCATCGAGCAAAAACACAGCAATGAAAGTGAAAGTAAGGAGCTGTCATCATGGGACCAGCCTTCATCATCAGAATTACCATCATGTACAGAAAAGAAAACTCTGGAAGCTGAACTCCCATCGTCCCGGTTAGATCAATTATCCAGATACCAGAGGAGAGGTCCTGGACATACTCAACGGACAGAGCCACCTTCCAAACATGTGGAAGCTGATGTTACTCTGGCTGGGGATGTTCCATCACCACCATCTGATGCACCACCTAGAGACCAAAGGAATGCTGCAGCTGTTGATCTTAAGAAAACAGAACGATCAGTCAGCAGTATGGAAGCTGATAAAATGGATGCTGCTGGCACTCCTTCCAGCAACAAAGGGGGACTATTTGAACGCATATCGTCTCTATGGAATGGACGAAAGGATTAGATCAGTTTGATGTCGTCTCTTCTATAGCATCCAATGATCTGTCGGTCCATCGAAGCATAATTAATCTCATAGAATAGTTGTTCACAGGTGTAGTGAGCAGGAACAAAATGAGTGTTCATCGGAATGCTCCTAGTATAAGGAACCACTGTATGGAAATGATTTTATTCATTATTCAATATACTCTAAACCATGTTTTCATGAGCACGTAGCACAGATGCTAATGCAGCGAGATTTTTGTCTGAACGGAAATTTTGTTGGTGCCTGAAAATGAACAGCTTGAAGCCCACTGAAGCTGAATCTATCTTTTTATGGTTCTGTTATAGATAGGCAAATTTTGTTAGGGACACTCTGATTTACATATAGGCAAATTCTGTTACATATGTTCGTAATGAGGAACACAATTTGGAGATGCAATTTAAGACCAAGGGCAACAAAAATAGTAATGAGCAGAATTACAATTTGGAGATAGATGCAGTCTGTCAATCTCCCTTTCGCATGCATCTTGCAATTGTTCTAATAGAATCAATTCCTGTCTTCCACTCGAGATTGATATTTAGTTCTTGTCGAACTATTTTTGTTCCACAGTGCAATAGAAACTTCAACCGTTTAGACGGAGCCACATCATTTTAAATTACTAATTTGACTGCAATTTAGGATACTACACTTGTTATTAAGCAAGCTGCTGGTTCTCTCATAGGGTTATCGATGCAGAAACTACTTAGGTGTCGTGTGAGCAAACAGCCGTGATTACTAAACAAACATCTAAGGATACTTAAAATTAGGAGCATTTGCAAAATTGCGATTGCATTTTTTTTGTCAAACAATCCAAATTAACGGATATTTCAAATTAGGTATATTTGAATAATATAGTATTTGTTGTAAATAAGGGAAGTTATTAATTCTTGTTCGGCACCCGGTTATTCTTATTAGTTAGTCCTCTTCCTCTTCGCCGGGCTCGCCACCGCCTGCCTACGCAATGGCTCGTGTATATATTTAGTCCGAAAGATATTGAACAGACCAACTAGTCCGAAAGATTATACGTATTCAATTTTAATAAATGACAGCATATCGTACCCCATTGTATGTATACTAGCAAAAGTGCCCATGCGTTGCTACGGACTAATGTCATATCGATATATTATAATACGCTTTTATTACTATAAAATATTATACAAGCTTTAATATTAAATTTTACCGTGGATGCGCTAAAAGGTTGGATACATTGCTAAACCCAAGCCTAAGTAGATATGATCAATATCGTTGTTGCACTGATCTGCTCATCGGTGGAAACCATACATTATAAGACCCGTCATATACTTATATAGCATGTATACTGTATGCGTGA
>OAMR01000290.1:928739-939072 GCA_900205405.1 Echinochloa crus-galli | reverse complement strand
GGCAGATATATATGGTGGAAGGACCGCTAATTAATTTTCAAAAATATGAGGGGGTGTTTCACAAAATTAATATGGTGGAAGAACCGCTAATTAATTTTCAAAAATATGAGGGGGTGTTTCGCAAAATTATGACGTACCGCGGAAACAATCATGACGTACCGCGGAAACAATCCTTGCTTTATAATTAGGTAGAGATGATGAAACTCTCTTAGAAGTAAAGTAAGATGGCATTCAATTTTCCATAAATGACAGCATATCGTATCCATCTTAGGAGCCCAAGTATTAAAATCTCTCTAAAAAGTTGGGTGCTTGCCTTTCCTATATAGGAGAGCGCATAGCTGTTCCCACACAATCGTCTAGGTTAGCATTGAACTAAAAATGACAGGAGAGTAGCCATCCTCGCACTCCTGGGCCTTCATTAGTTTCAAAAGGCAACTCCCAAATTTACTATGTAAAAAGAAGATTCCCCATCACATCAAAATATCATAACATGCATGGAATATTAAATGTAGATGAAATCAAAAACTAATTGCACAATTTTGTTGTACTCTGCGAGACGAACATTTTGAGCCTAATTGCTACAGTGACGCAATGATTACGAAGAGACACCAAACTCCCAAATTTGGTACACGCCTCAGTAACAATAACATCAACAGTGATTTCTCTCCAACAAGTGACGACTGCTTACATCAACAGGCCAGGGCCCCCTGTGCCGGCAACAATAACCTATAACTGTTGCGAAGCGTGTTTCGGATGCCATTCAGGGACTTTAGATGCATTTCTCGCTTAATTCATGATAGAAAAGATCATCGAGAGATGTTCTATGAACAGCGCCGGCAGGAATCCTGATACGACTCCTCCCCCTTCATCGTCTGGTAAATATCATCATATCGACTGCATGCTGATCCATTTCATGAGGCCAGTGTCGATAAGCTAAGAAATCTTTTTTTTTCCTGGCAGGAGGTCATGGCGTGGAGGGGCATCTGCCATCGTTGAAGTAGTTCGAAATTGAAGAAGATACACCCGACAATCAATCAAGGCATGGTCACTGAGATCTGTATCTTCTTTTATTAGCGAAAAGTGTTCAATAAAACATTTGCTGTGTCATTGGTGACTCCTCTTAATTGGGAAGCTACTAGCTTCAATGCAACGACTGTGAAGACTAGTTGCATCGATCGATATGGCACTTTAACGATTTGGTGATTACAGTACAGTCTAATCTATTCGCGTTTGCCTTTCTTCATTGGCACCTGAATCTGCAAACCACCAATACTAAGATTGAACATCTTCTGCAACTGAAGGGGATGGGAGTATACCAAAGATGAAATATCAAAAGTTGTTGTCGATAAATGACAACACAAATTATGAGGAGACAAGAAATGAGGACGAGATGCAAGATGGAGGAGGGGCGCCGGCGCAGGGAGAGATACACATTGCGCTGAGAGCTACTGCTTATATTAAAAAAACATGAGCAGCCCAAATGGGGCAATACAATGGAGCTACGCGGCCATAGAAGGTCGAACAACAACCATAACAACAAAACGAACAACAAAAAGCAATAAAAATAACTAACGACATCGGCAGTGCTTATGTTGCTATTCCCCAGGAGGTGTCACGGTGTTGCGAAAATGCACTGTTGAGATCACTTTTGAAGTGTCAGTAAATCCTTAACTCAAACGCATAAATCTTCTCTCGAACAGCTTCAAGCTCCAGATTCGTAACGAAGAGATTGTTCTCCTGTAAACTCAGATCAACATGCCAGGTTACATTCTTAGCTTTTGCTTTCCTCCCTCATACCGGAGCACTCCAAGATCACCTCATTCTTTCTTCGCCGTGGAGGAAACCTGTGTCCAGCTGAGCTAGTATGAGTAATATTTGCCTTCCCAGTTCAGTTCAGGATTCATGAGTTCACTGAAGTCCAGGTGTTGAACTCATCCATTCTTAGCGCGAATGAACTTGAACTTGGTTTTCCACCTCCACCATATGCCTACAATTATATCATGCGGCAAGACATGAACAATCAAAATCCAGCAACAAGGCTGTGCAGCTAGGAAGAATATAATTAGAACAGCATCATACCTTTGCAATCTCTACTGTATTAGTTGTATTGTCAGTAGTCCTCAAGCAAACCTTTAGGATACCACGTTGCAAGAAAACCACTGCTCCAATAGGCCTATGATGATAAGGAAAAGTTTCTTGAATAGATTACTAGAGCTACCAAAAATAGTCATCATACACGTGCTCTGCAAGCCTGAATAAAGCTTATACCTTAATCCAGCAGCAGCACTTCTGAGACTCAGTTCCAAACCGATTTCGTGGCTCAATTTTGAGTGTCCATCTGCTCTGATTGCCTTATGTATGAAAACAAAACATGCATATGAAATGAGATGCTTTAGAGCTAACTACATAACATATTACAAGAGATCTAGAGGCAATCTCTAGATCTGGCCATACTCAAGTATCCAACTAGGTTCAAGAAAAGTCAGGTACGCAACAATCCAATAACAGATGTGGTTAACAATAAGCATAAAAGCATTCCATCAATTTGCATCAAGAGTTCATCTAAAAAAATTGAGCAAGCATGAGCTACTACGACAAGACATATTATACTGTTTGTTCGAACATAGAAGGGATCAATCAATTAAAGATGACAACATAAGGCTCAAGCACAATCAGCACAATCATCCAATTTTGAACAAAACATGCCTATGTCCACTAGCTAGTAGCATAGTACCATGAAAGCAAGAGTACTCATGGAGGCAGAACTACTTGCCTTGGCAAAAGTAATATAGTTAGAAGGCATCAGCAAACAAACGTACTCTGCGTGGCACACACACTATGCAGTATGAAGCTATCGAAGGTAGACAAACACAACTGATAAAATCAGTATAAAATGCAAAAGCATGTTGTTTAAAATACCAGGCATTCACCAAACAACCCTCTTCCAAGCCGAATCTTGAAAGGCTTCTGTATGAACTCCCCTGCAGCTTGCAGGCGATCATGAGCAATCGATTTCCCCCTAGTAAGCATATCACCAACATCAAGCTGTAGTAGCTGTTTGGGGGTACAAACAAAACAATGCAATTATTGACCATGTCATTCTGAAAGATCAGGGTCTTACAAGCAACAAACATGATGGCAGCAGGTAGGGATAAACCTGTTCAAAAACATGAGGATTTGTCACACAGTTCAACTTTGCGCGCTCATCCCTAAGTGCTGTCTGAAACTCCTTGGTGTTAGGCAGCTGCCACCGTCGCAAATCTGCATCCTCTAAGTATTCAAGAACATTTGAAACTCGCTCCTCATCTTCTTGGTCGAACAAGCTTTCACACTCTAGCTGTGTGAATATAGAACATCCTCATTTTTCTTCTAGTTATACAAGATAATGAACATAAATGATTTTTTTTTCTCCACTCACAGAATCAGATTTTGTCCCTCCTAGCTTCTTGGAGAAATAATCAAATACAGATCGAACACTGCTTTTTGACGTGTCAATATGAAGCTCAACATTGCTTGGGCACTGACCCAACTTGGGGATTCTTGCTAGTGTACTTTGCCGGTGATCAAATGCTATCACACTGCATCAGTTGGCATGTCATGAGGCTATACCTCTTTAGCATGTTGCTCACTTAAACAAAATCTGGCAACATAATTTATGGAAGATAGAACTTGTAAAGGACTGTATGACCTTTGGGGAAGTATACTAGGTCGATGAGTATGAGCCATATGGAGTCATTATCAACTTCAGGTGTAAATCATACAGGTATTAATAACATTCTGAAGTGTATCTAAGGCAACTTCTCATTTGTTGAAGATTGTAAGGTTGCAAACATCCTACTTTACAAAATGCTATCATCACACTAATGACACTATGCAAAGCTTGTAAGCTAGCAGTAGGCATGTTCCTTTATTTTGATTCTTCCATACAAAAGCAACTTCTTTTGTTAAACATTGTCGGCAGTAGAAAACTTTAACTAATTACCATTATTCCAAATCATCTTCGAACATTGTCGGCAGTATTAAATCTCTAAGCAGTTATCTTTACTTCATTGACTACTCAAATCACTGATCCGTACAAAGAAAAAAAAGCATTCATCTACTGGCTACTGCTCCATTTTTTACTGTAACTCGTCTTTTTGGGAACGCACCTCGGGAAGCTACAGTGAGAACAAACCTGACGGGCTCGAGGAAGGAGAAGGGGAGGACGAGGAGGCGGCGGCGGACTCGCTGGTGGAAGAGGCGGGCGGCGAGCGCGGCGTAGGCGCCGGCGAAGGTGGGGTAGTTGTAGAGCGCAAGGCTGGCGGGCCCCGCCTGGTCGTCCGCGTCGGAGGAGGAGGAGGAGGCGGCGGCCTTCGACGGGTGAGAGTGCGAGCGGATAGCCTCGAGAGCGGCTTCCGAGCGGAAGGCTCGCCGGTGCGCGGGCGCCGGCGGCGAGGGGACGGCGGGGAGGCGCGGTCGGCGGCGGAGCATTTGGTGGTTCGGTTTTGGGCCGGTTGGGCTCGGATTTGGGCTTGCTAGTGGCAAAATAAGTGGGCCAAGTGTGGCATAGATAACACTTTTCGGGGTGAAGCCCTCCATTTATTGCGTATTTGCCGTTATATTTGGAAAATTACGCCTCCGTTTACCTACGTATATGCCGTATTTCTAGTTGTGTACAAGATAAAGTAGATTAGCGGACCATATCAACAACAGGAGGTTTTTGCGAAGACAACATGACTTGTGACGATATTTTGATGCGTGTATAATTGTTTTTCCCAATATATATACATCCACAATCCACAATTGTGGATGATGTATTCCTGCAAAAAAAGAAAGAGGGTGTATTCAATGTTTTTTAAACACAGAAAAATTCATGTGCGCTCACATATACCTGTACTAATCTGGTAAATTTTTACATTACAAAATATGTGATTTATAGTGATTTCTACCTCGTCTATTTTATGCAAATATCATAATGTGAAGTCATTTCGCATAGATGAAAATAATTAAAAATTAAGTTCTCTCAAACTGGCTTCACTGATAAAGCTATGAATGAAGCTGCTGAGAAATGATTACTCGTTAAGTCTGATGTTCTAATAAGAGACATGTTTAATATTCTTTTTTACCGACTACTCCTTTTCATTTTTATTACTAAAGAGGATGTATTCAGTGTTTTTTAAACACAGGACAATACATGTGCGCTCACGAATTCCTGCACTAAACTGGTAAATTCTTACATTATAAATGCAGGATTTTATAGTGGCTTTTCTCTCAAGCTTCACTGATAAAAGCCGTGAGTGAAGCCATTTTCAAAAAAAAAAACTTCTAAATGACTCCAAAGTCACCGTGTATCAATCGATTACCGTCGTGCTACGAGAAATGACTAATCGCATATTCTAATAAAAGATACGTCTAAGATCTTTTTTTACCCACTACTCTTTTTCATTATTACTAAAATCAAAGCTCAAGTGTTAAGACGACGATCAAATCTAATTTGATGCCTTACAAAACTTATCGGATCGGATGTTACACTTTTCTCCAACAATAACTTGCATAATATCTCATTTATTGTGTATATATGTTTAGCAAATAAATCATTGTCAAGATGCACGACACTCTTTCGCAGCTGGGAGCAACAGAACAAGTCGTCAAAGACACTGAACTCAAATGCTGCACTCTGATTTCTGCTGAAAAAGTAAACAAAAAACGATCACTCGATGAACTTTTACACACCCGGGATCCACGTACACACTGGCCCTACAGCTGCCACCTAATACTACCGGCCAGGAAGGATCGTTACTGCCACCCAGAAAAAAAAAAGAAAAGGAGAAATGTCACTGTCAGATCATCATCCAGCCTATAGCAGCCGGCGCTGCCGCCTCTTCCACGCGACGAGCGCCACGAGCGCGAGCAGCATCACCGCCGCGGCGGGCGCGACGACCATGAGCGCCGGGACGCCGCCGCCGCCGCCGGGCCTCGGGCCCCTCCGCCGCCGCCGGTGCCCACCGGCGACGTCCTCCGTCGTCTCACCATCGTCGCTCCCGCTGCAGCTCTCGTCGCCGTCGCCGTCCTCCGAACCGGACCCGGTCACCTCGCAGTGAGCGTCGTGGACGACCGCCCCGTCCCCGGCGCCGGCGGGATCGTCGTCGGCGTTGGGCGGCGGCGGCGGCGTCATCATGTGGCTGCGCTCCGACGACGCCGACTCGGCGTCGGCATTGTCGTCGTCGTTGCCAGCCGCGATGTGGAGGTGTGTGCCCACCACCACCGGCACGTCATCGTGCGGCGGCGGCTGCTTCCGCCTCCACAGCCACGACAGCAGCCCCATGATCGATGAACCTTTCCTCCGATCGGGGCCTCTTGTGTCTACATATATCTAATGTCAGTAATTGATGAAGGCTGAGGCTATGATGGCACACCTGAGGATGGCTATGGAAGACGAATGGCACCGGAGACGATCACCGATGAGATCGACGCGGCTGGGAGAGGAGTTTTGCTGCAGACTGTTTGTAAAGGCAGGAAGGGGTGCTTTGCTTTGTCGCAGGGGCATGGATATGCTGCACTACATGCTGATGCTGTCTCCCTCTCCGGCTGTGTTTAGTTAAAAAAGTGCAGGAGAAAGTTTGGAAAAAATGTCACATCGAATACTGTAGTGTACTGTAGCATCTTTCGTTTGTTTGTGGTAAACATTGTCCTATCATGACCTAACTAGGCTCAAAAGATTCGTCTCGTCGTGTACATCAAAACCATGCAATTAGTTTTTTTATTTACCCATGTTTAATGTTGCATACATGAGGAGAGAGATTTGATGTGATAGGGGGATAGTGATGTTTGAAGAGAGAATTTTAGAAATTTTGGTGATGGAATGGGGAACTGAACACAGCCTCATCTCCTGGCGGCAGACGTATATGCCAAGACAAGAGGACTAGCTAGCTCTGTCGCTCTCGCTACGTACGCCTGCCTATCTATAATCCTAGAGAGACTTCTCACCCAAAAAAATCTACCCTCGCCTCTCACATAATCTATCAGGTTGTAGGACATAGGAAGACGTAGAAAAACAGTGCAAAATGTGGAACTTTTTTCACCTAAGATTCTACCCATACCCACGCGGATCTACCTGCTCATAATATACCCACATTTGTAACCACATCTATACACAATTATCCCGTATTGCTAATAAACAATAAATTGGAGAGTCTTTTCCATATAAATAAAAACCAACTATCTTAAATAAGATGTGCATCTACATTTAAGAATATATCTAAACCTCTCTATACATAAGAGAGCGAATATAAAGTATTTTTAAAAACATTTCGCACGATTGGTCTGTTTACCATAGTCCACTCAAGTGATATTGTTTTAGTACATACGTGTTATAAATAAACGTGCGTGCCGCATGTGCGTTCATGCTAGTACACACAGAGTCGCAGAGCTTTTTTTTTTGTACACCAAAGGTTTCTTATTACGCCGGGTTTGGGCCGGCCGAGGCTGTGCATGACAGGATGTAAGCCCGGGCAACTCGTGCAGAAGTCTTAACATATATAGTAGAGTATGTTTATATTAGGCAACGCAAATAAGCATATATACTATATATGGCAACTTAATTGTGTGTGTGACATTAGAATGAATTCACACTGCACGCCAGTACTTAACCCACGCACGGTAATGTGTATCTATCCAATACAGAGTTTAGTAGTACTCCGTGGTATCCAAATCATCATACAAAACTTAGTTTTGGCTCCCCACTAAGGATTTCTCCCATCTCTCATGAAGCCACATCATCACCTCCCACTACGATGCACTAAAAACCCACTAAGATATATTAATTGATATTTCTCTCATGTGCACATCATCTTGAATTCTCAAACGTGAATTGATTTTTACCTCACTTGCATAGTTAGTTGACATTGTAATACAAATACAAGTATGATTCATTGTTTACCGAAAACTTTTTCAAATCCCGCAGTAACGCGCGGGGAATCGCCTAGTTATTCTACAGAGATGTACAACTTGTGCAATTGGAAATAGGTTCAAACAAAAATTCTTCCTTGATATCTTCTCTTCTCTAAACATTTTGAGAAGAAAAAGAAATGCGTCAGACGGGAGGAAATTCCCTGATAGGACATTTAATGCGCCATGTTTAATGGGCTACCCCCTCTAGGAAAAATAATATTATTTTTACAAATATCACACAAAATGGTAATTTTATTTATAGTAGGGATAGGTGTTTTTTTGAGACAAATAGTAGGGATAGGTTGATAAATCATACATTCACACTAAGGGGGTGTTTGTATCCATGGTGCAATTTTAGCTAAACTTTAGCACTAGAATACCCAAACACTCCTGCTACTGAATTGCTAAATGGGTCTTGCTAAACTTTAGCACCCAAAATCTTTAGCACATGAAAGGGGTGCTTATTATAGAGTGCTAAACTTACTAAACCAGTCAACTTGACTCCTTTTTCTCCGGTACCCCTCCCCCACCCGCACTCCTTTTTCTTGAGAAGGGGACAGCTAGGGGTATTTGGGACTTTTATTATAGTTTAGCAACTCATTAGCACCTCAATCCAAACAGCCCCTTGCTAAAATTTAGCTTACTAAAATTTAGCTAGTTGGGCATCCAAACAGGCCCTAAAAGCACTGAATCCATGGTATTGTGCATCCAATACACAGCCTCTCAACCACATCTCAATTGGTATAATCGGTCTAGCTACTAACAGCACATAATTATATGAGGGTGTTTATCTACATAACCCTTTTTTGGACAAAGAACTAGTTGGTGTTAATAAGGAGAGCGCGTAGTCATGTCCAATGAACGTATAAATGCTCTAAGTGTGGCTGGATGTTCTACTAAAGGAAATGACAAGGGCGAGGTTGAGCCAGAGTGTGAATTTGAGCAATACCATTTCCTACATGTGGAATATGATAAAGAAGATCCATCAATGATAATAAGTAGTACATATCCTAGCATGAAAGAGTTCAAGGGCGTGTTTGGATACCTGGTGCCCCTAGCCTGCATTGTACCGCTGAGCCAGGCCCCCTCTGACCAGGCCGGTTGCATGCACAGCAGTGTGATTGGTTATATGCATGTCTTCAGCCTGGTTCATCGCAACCGATGTTTGATTGCATGTCCTTTTTTTTCATTTTTCGTGTCCAACACCTTAAGCCTCCTTTATTTGCGCTCTCGATTGCATCAGCCGGGCCTGGCTCTTCGGAAACGGTCGATTTGCTCGTCTCCCCGAAGCCGGTGGACAAGGCAACCAAACTGACAGCACCTACATGCAACGAGCCTGGTTCTACGGGAGCCAGGTAACCAAACACGCCCCAAGTTGATGCTATTTAATAGAATTCCAAATTAATTATACTACCACTTTAGGAAAAAGTAATATTTTTTATGAATACTAGTCGCAATGCCGCGCGGCACGCGCGTGCTAAATTCTCTTCTACATATTTATTCCATCTAATGTGCCACCATATTTATATTATGATTGTGCGCACGTGTGGTACACACGTGTTAAAAAAGAAGAGTAATCAAATAACCTTTATTTGTAATAAAAAATAAAAATTGTGCGCAAGTGTGGTACACACGTGTTAAAAAGAAGGGTAATCAAATAACCTTTATTTATAACAAAAAATAAAAATAATCCACTATAAATTAAATAATAGTATAAAAGAAAATAAAAAACTATGTCCGGAGGTACTTCTATTGTTAGGATAATGCCAAGATAGATGGTGTTTTTCTAAAAAAGGGTAATATTTTTTTGTGAGTAGCGGCATCATTTCATTAAATATTATACAGAGGAGGCCAGATTACATCTGAAGCTTCATACAACCAAAATAAAACTGCCATCAGTAGGCCTAGCCAGAGTATGTGCTGCCTCATTACATTTTCTACCAACATGGATAAGGGAAAAAGTAGCAGAACCACACACTGTTTGCTTGATATCTTGAATAAATCGTGCCAACATGAGATCAATACATAACTGCTGATTGGAGCTTTTGTACAATTGATAGACAATCAGGAATAATCACCTGATTATATGAGAGGTCCGAAGCAAATGAACTGCACACTTAAAAGCAGTAGCCTATGCAAGTTCAGGTTAAGTGATTCCTGCGGTGGAACCTATTTTTTCATGCATGGGTGGATATACACTGCTGGTCTTACTGAATGGGTGGGTGATCCAGAGAACCAACAATCTTGAGCCACTCTAATACATTCTCCATTCCCCACGCACCAGAAACACCACGATCTACTACATGGGAGTCCAGCATCCATATATAAAAGATTTATTTGGATGGTATCTTCCTTTGAGCACTCTTGCACAAAGTGACTCAGGATCAGTTAACAAACGCCAACA
>OAMR01000290.1:891150-919382 GCA_900205405.1 Echinochloa crus-galli | reverse complement strand
CTGATTAGTTGCCCCAAGGATAAGAGCATATCATTCTGTTCATAATTTCCAAATCAGTTGTGCAAGAAGCAATGGTAATGTTAAACAGAATATACTGAAGAGGTGAAATATCAATATAGTAAAGACCTGACATGTCCATATAAGTCAGAGTAGCTTCTTTGCTTTTGGAATGTCATACTCCAGTAAAGCATGGTAACAAAACTGAACATGTCTTATAAAAGTATGGGCCTGCAGAAATGAAATGAATTATTATATTAAGAACACAAAGGATAAACAAAGTACAGTTTGCAATTGCCATTGATTTCGACTGACATCTCCGAATTCGAGAACATTTGAGATTGGATTGGGAGGTTAGGGAAAGTACTTGCATAAACAATGGTGTTGGCATCTGCCCCCATCGGTGGTTCGTCCTATCTTCGGGCCACCAACAGTATATGAGCATCCACTTTGCTGACCATTTCCTCAAAAAAAACTTTGCTGACCATTAAAATTGAAGCTCACACCGCTGTTCCATCCAGACAGGAAGGTAACACCACCACCAGCGCCGCCGCTTTAAGATCGAGAAACATCCGCATTAGGAACCTATGTTACTCCAAGGAGAATGGGGGAGGAGAGGAGCGATCGGTACCTGGGAGGCGAGGCGGCCGCAAAGATGGTGGAGTGGGGAGTCGTCGGAGATCCCATGCTGAAGTGAACCTTCGCTACCGCCGCCGAAGATTGGGTGGGTTCATGGGGATTTTGGGACTCCCCGTGATCACCACCCCAGATCCGGCGGTGGTGGCGGTGGATTCGGCGCGGGGGACAGCCGACCGCGCGAAACTCCGAGGGCGGTCGGCGGCGCCAGAGCGGGGGCAACTCCGGAGTGGAGGCGACGGATCTGGGGCGGATGGGGGAGGAGCGGGGGTGCCGCAGTGGGGGCGACGAATCCGAGGCTGGGGCGGTGGCGCCGCTGCGGGTCCAGACGGGCGCGGCCGGCGGCGTCGGGGGCGGCAGCGGGGCAGAGCGTGGCCGCCAGGCCGCCGAGCGGGCCGGGGCGGGGCCGCCGGGGCGCCTGAGCCGGGGCACCGAGCCTGGCCGCTGCCATCACCGCCGCCGATGGGGAGGAGAGGTAGAAAGATTGACAGAGAGGGAGGAGCGCGTGAATGGGAAGGCGAGGTGACATGCGTGATCTCGTGCGGCACCTGGGGAGGGGAAGGGGATGGGTGGGGGCAGCGTCCGCGGCGAGGGTTCCGACGGGGGAGCGATGGCGTGGAAGGGGGCCGCACGCGGTAACAAAAGTTTTTACCGGTGGGCGGATATCGATCGCGGGTACAATTGTGGATCCGTGCAGGTGGGTATGGGTACAGGCGGGTGTGCCTGGTGAAAAAAGTTTTGGCTCAACGGTGAGATTGAATGAAAATTTCCTCTTCACTTTCCTATTCTTCGGTGGAGGGAGCGAAAATTTTCTCTTCACTTTCCTATTGCTGGTGGAGGGAGCAGGCGCCGTGCAAATTTTTTCGAAGGAGGAGGGCTGTCAGGTGGGTCCGGCGTGAGAGGTGGGTGGGTATCTTTTGGGTAAAAAAGTGTTTCAATTTTCTTGGATCTTTATAGTATATATATCTTACAGAATGACAATTTTATCTATTTATGGTAATTACCGGTAGATAAATCACGCTACAAGCATTCAACCTACGGTATTGTGTGTATCCAATGCACGGCCTATCCACGAGCAGCCCAACTTGATCAATTAGCAATTCCAAAAAAAAAAAACCCTCCACTGCCCGATATCATTTTTTCCTTATAAAAACCGGAGCAATTTCGAGAAAGAAAACAAAGCCCGCCGCAAGACCGGAGGAAAGCCCCTGCGGTTTCCAAGGCTATTTCCGTCAAACTGATCTCAAAAAAAAAAGGCTATTTCCGTCAAACAGAGTTAAAAAAAAGAACCCAGCGTGGGACCCACCGACCCAAATGAGCCCACCAGTGCGGCGGGCGAGAGCGATACCGTCGTCGCAATCGCCAATTCGCCGCAGCCAAGAACGAACCCAACCCACCACCACCCCGAGCCCGAGCTGTGATCGATGCTGAGCGCAGCCAAATCCACCCAGCCACAGGATTATCGCCGAGAATTCCCCGTCTTCTTCCTCTTCCCTTCTCCTTTCTCTTTCCCCGGTTCGGATCCATCGCCGCACCCGTAGCTAGCGGGCCCTGTCGCTTCGCCTCTGTCTCGGGCCCCACCCGCCGCCGCTTCCGCTCTCCCTCCAGCGATCCGACGCCCCCGGCCGGCGGCGCGGGGTGGAGACAGCAGGTTCGCTGCGCAGTGCCGCCGTGAGGAGCTTGTGCGCCGCCTCGTGCTGGGTTTGGTTTTGGTCATCGGATCTTTCTCCCGGGGGAGCTCCGCGCGCGCCGCGACGGCATCGTCGAGCGCCTCTACGCCGCCGCCGCCGCAGGCTGCAGCAGCTGCGACGCGCGCTCGGCGCCGGCGCCGCGTGCTGCTTTGGCGGCGGCGGGGCTGGACGGGGCGGAGGACGGCGACGAGGAGGCGGGTGCGGCCTCGCCCGAGGCGGATGGTGACGTGGCGGGAGCGGCCGGTTCCCCTGCGGAGGAGGCCGAGGATCTCGGCGCCGGCGGCGACGGCGACGGCGAGCCCGGGCTGGAGAGCAAGATCGTGGCCATCAGGGACTTCTTGGAGGACCCCGACCAGGTCCCCAAAGAAGCCATCTTTACCACCTCGCAACAACGTGAATTCGTTCCAATTGCGCAGTTTTTTTCACGCGAACTGTGCACATTTGTGGTGTTTTGTCGCAGCCCGAGGACGAGCTGGTGAGCTTGCTGCAGAACCTGGCGGACATGGACGTCACCTACAAGGCGCTGCAGGTCAAGCTTTTCTTTCCCCTGCTCTTCTTTATTATTTGGCTTACGCAAGGACTGAGCGGATTAGTTTGGTTATTGTTTGATGAGGTGAGCGGCTGCCATGGAAAGGCTAGAAAAATAAAAGTTTTGAATTTGCTCTTCGTGTTCGTGCAGAAGACTGACATCGGCCGGCAAGTGAATGGCCTGCGCAAGCACCCTTCTGCTGAAGTCAGGCGACTGGTGAAGCAGCTCATCAGGTGAAGAACATGGATAAGAACACGTACTGTTGCTAAACAGAGGATTTCCTGTTTTGAATATGCTGCCTGATTATCCGTTCTTTTGTGGAACTTGGTGTGCCTTGCAACTTGAAGGAAGTGGAAGGAGATAGTGGATGACTGGGTGCGCCTGCACAATTCCTGTGGTGACGGCGGCTCCTCGATCATAAGTAAGTCACTGTACGGAGTTTTACAGTCTCTTTTGGCTCAGGATTTTTGTAGAAAAAGTATTTCTCTTCCTGTTCTTGATAATCCTGATGGGAGAAATTGGTTGCTTTGGTGATGGCAGCTGATGGTGACTCCCCAGAGAAAATCCAAGCCAGGAGCCACCAAAGCCCTCGGGTAACTTTTCTTGCTTAGAAATCGATCTAAATAACTACGCCACAAGCTTTTTTAGTGATTCCCCTGTCTGTGGAAAGCTTCTTTTTGGTAAGAAGCATCTTGCCTGGAATATTCCTCTCATTATTATTCTCCTGTTAGTTTACCAACCAATCAAAGCTCTGAAAAGGGTGATTATCCATGCTTTTCTCATGCTCAGTAAACTACTACTAGTAGTAAGACAGTAACAGGTTGTGTAGAACGAGTAGCTATTAGCTATAGTGACACCTCTGTATTTTATTAGAGCATGTGCTTTTACCTTACCTTCATTGATTACCAGCTCTGTAACAATGACACCTTCAACCATCCAGGTGGCAGGGTTTCAGTATTCTCCCAGCCCACAGAGGCAAAGTGAGTGTCATATATTATCTTTCTATGCTCAATTTTGTAGTATTCAGTTCCTATCGCTTTAATTCCCGCAAAAAGTTACTTATGGAGGTATGTTCTTTGTTTCTGAAATTTTAGACGGCTTAACTTCAGAGAAGGCTAGCAATGGATTTGCATCGACAATGGATATGAAGCGTAGGGCCAGCCCTGTACCTGCACAGCATAACTCCAGGCAGATGAGCAATAACCATCATTCTACTTCTATGTCATCTGCTCCAGCTGTAAGGACTGAGCCAGATTTTTTTCTCCTTGATTCCTACGTCCCCATTGCTATCAAACTGACGGTTGGGCACTGCATTTTGTTTAAAGTAGAACTGGCCCTATCAGTATGGACCCCAGATGTAGCATCTTTTGACCGATTTTGCCTCACATGTCACCACTCATGGCACAATGTTGCAACTTGCAAAAAAGTTTGTGTTCCACTTTCAGTGAACAAAACAATTACAGTAGTTATGGAACCAGAAATTTCTTACTGCATTCTGCATTGATATTTATCCAGGAGTCTGTTTATTTTGTTTGATGGATTTGAGCTTGTTAGTGATTTTTGGCTTTCCATGCAGAAAGTGACAAAGGATCAAAAGGACAGTCTTCTAGACCTTGATAGGCTTGATTCTGCAAGAAAGAGGCTCCAGGAAAATTACCAGGAAGCACAAAATGGTAAACTACTGAGTTATATGTTCCTGATCATACATTATGGCAGACAGCATGACGATAAATATAACAAACTATTGTCTTTCATATTAATCATTTTTTCCCTAATTGTTGCATTGTCACTAATAGTAGCAAGTGAAACGACAAGTGTCATATCGAGTCTCCTCCAGATTGAGTATATAAATTGGCTAACCTTTACTCTTTTCTTATGCTTGCTTTTTGACAGCCAAAAAGCAGAGAACAATCCAAGTCATGGACATCAATGACATACCAAAGCCCAAGAACAGAAATGCTTTGAACCGCAAGAGCGGCAGTGGTGGGATCCCGGCAAGGCACCGATGACCTTGCTAAACTCCATTGGCTCGGCGGCTGTGTCGCTATCGCTAGCAGATTGCCCTAAAGCTGTGACGAAAAAGGAAAAGAAGCAAACGGTTTCTTCTTCTTTTTCATATGTCATTGGTTGCCTAGCCTTACCTCCGGTGTAATATCGTCAGTACATAAGAGTGAACCCTTATGCTTTTCCTCAAGGAAAAAGAAATAGAATTAGAGTTCCTTCCGCTGCTGTTGCTACATGGTTCTTCATTTTGGTATTGGTCTGTGGTGGATATGTATGCATGTCATATTGTACAAAGTGCAATCTAGATGCCCAAGGTCAGCAGATTCAGCACATGGCGTAGAGCCATGGGGGTCGCAACATTTAGCGTCATGGCCTATATTCCTGTTGTGCTCTGACGGTTTTGCCCCTCTATGCATAAAAAAGTCACTTAATCATTTGGGCCCTTTGGGTAAGTGGAATTCACGTATCAGTATGCAACAGTTTAGAACTGCCACATTGTGTGTCTGATCATCGAAGAAAACAGCAAAAAGCCAAAAACCGATGAATTTGCTGCGAGTGCCATCTTAGACCCAGGAGTTCACTCTGGTTCCTATCATTGGTTGCCTGTTAGACTGGTGAAGGTGCGATGGTTAGTTATGTCATTATGTCTGTGTGGCCTTGCCCATGCCTGCATATAATGGGGTATCTTTAATCTTTATGCTTCCGTAGACACAAAAACGTGGCTCCATGAAATGAGTACTGATTTGCGTGGGATGACGCGTAGAACGACCCTGACGTTGGTTTTCTTGGTCATCACTTTTGTGCTGGACAGCGAGACGCGAATTATAACAGTTCCTTCTAATTTCTTTTTTCTTGTTGTACACGAATTTAGCTTTTTAAATCTGCATGTTATGCTCGCCACTTACTCTTTAGCTCGCTCTATCTTTGCTCTTTTTTCATATGCCTTTTTAATTAATATATTGCCGCCCGACACATTTTCCTTCAATAATAAAATCACAACAAATTGAACATACTTTCCTAACAACCACATCATACTATTGAAGATTACTAACAAAAATTGAAGATTGTGACAAAATCTTGTGGGACCATAGCATCAAACACTTCAACGTTGTTACATAAATTCTCATGAAATGGTTAAACATGGTTGCAAAACTAAATGGATTTGTAAATGCATAAATAAATGTATAAAAGACCATACTACTTTTTTGGCCTCTGATCCCTTCCCTTACGATAATACTTGACTTCGTCACTAAGTTCATTGAGCTGCAATTTTTTATGACATTCCTAGCTAAAATCGTCATGAACTTATAACATTTCTTTCTATATCATAAAACTATTGTTATTGACTAACAAATTTCTTATGTGATATCTGGAAAATGGATTCAGTGCAAGACTCCTACGTGCTTCGTTCAGTGAAGGACCTCCTCAGATGTGCGGCGGGTGGGATCGGACCAAGGACAAGGAGAGAGGCATATAGACTAAATTAATGATCTAATTATTAGAAGCTACTCCCTTCGTTTCAAATTGTAAGTGATTCCAATATTCTTGGAGAGTTAAAGCCTCTCAAATTTGACCAAAATTATAGAGAACATTACAAATATTTATGGCACTAAATAGATATACTATGAAAAATTTATCTAATAACAAAGAATATAATGGTAATTATTTGGTATTATAAATATTAATACTTTATTGTACAAACTTGGTCAAATTTGAGAGGCTTTAACTCTCCAAGAATATTGGAATCACTTACAATTTGAAACGAAGGGAGTAGCTTCTAATAATTAGATCATTAATTTAGTCTATATGCCTCTCTCCTTGTCCTTGGTCCGATCCCACCCGCCGCACATCTGAGGAGGTCCTTCACTGAACGAAGCACGTAGGAGTCTTGCACTGAATCCATTTTCCAGATATCACATAAGAAATTTGTTAGTCAATAACAATAGTTTTATGATATAGAAAGAAATGTTATAAGTTCATGACGATTTTAGCTAGGAATGTCATAAAAAATTGCAGCTCAATGAACTTAGTGACGAAGTCAAGTATTATCGTAAGGGAAGGGATCAGAGGCCAAAAAAGTAGTATGGTCTTTTATACATTTATTTATGCATTTACAAATCCATTTAGTTTTGCAACCATGTTTAACCATTTCATGAGAATTTATGTAACAACGTTGAAGTGTTTGATGCTATGGTCCCACAAGATTTTGTCACAATCTTCAATTTTTGTTAGTAATCTTCAATAGTATGATGTGGTTGTTAGGAAAGTATGTTCAATTTGTTGTGATTTTATTATTGAAGGAAAATGTGTCGGGCGGCAATATATTAATTAAAAAGGCATATGAAAAAAGAGCAAAGATAGAGCGAGCTAAAGAGTAAGTGGCGAGCATAACATGCAGATTTAAAAAGCTAAATTCGTGTACAACAAGAAAAAAGAAATTAGAAGGAACTGTTATAATTCGCGTCTCGCTGTCCAGCACAAAAGTGATGACCAAGAAAACCAACGTCAGGGTCGTTCTACGCGTCATCCCACGCAAATCAGTACTCATTTCATGGAGCCACGTTTTTGTGTCTACGGAAGCATAAAGATTAAAGATACCCCATTATATGCAGGCATGGGCAAGGCCACACAGACATAATGACATAACTAACCATCGCACCTTCACCAGTCTAACAGGCAACCAATGATAGGAACCAGAGTGAACTCCTGGGTCTAAGATGGCACTCGCAGCAAATTCATCGGTTTTTGGCTTTTTGCTGTTTTCTTCGATGATCAGACACACAATGTGGCAGTTCTAAACTGTTGCATACTGATACGTGAATTCCACTTACCCAAAGGGCCCAAATGATTAAGTGACTTTTTTATGCATAGAGGGGCAAAACCGTCAGAGCACAACAGCAGTAGTAGTGGCCATGATCGGCGATGTGTAGTACGTGCAGCAACACGTTTGCATTGATCATGCCCATTTTATACACGAGGACCTCCCATACATTTCACTTTTATAACTTTTGTAGAGCCGTGGCCCTAGGCGTGGGCTTTCTAGCAAGGGATAGCAGTTTAGGAGTCATGGCCCGTGGGCCTTGTCACTCTGCGTGGGCTTAGGCGTGGGCTTTCTAGCTCCCCACTGTATTGGGCCTATTGGAGTCATGGCCCGTGGGCCTTGTCACTCTGCGTGGGCTTAGGCGTGGGCTTTCTAGCTCCCCACTGTATTGGGCCTATTGGAGTCATGGCCCGTGGGCCTTGTCACTCTGCGTGGGCTTAGGCGTGGGCTTTCTAGCTCCCCACTGTATTGGGCCTATTGGAGTCATGGCCCGTGGGCCTTGTCACTCTGCGTGGGCTTAGGCGTGGGCTTTCTAGCTCCCCACTGTATTGGGCCTATTGGAGTCATGGCCCGTGGGCCTTGTCACTCTGCGTGGGCTTAGGCGTGGGCTTTCTAGCTCCCCACTGTATTGGGCCTATTGGAGTCATGGCCCGTGGGCCTTGTCACTCTGCGTGGGCTTAGGCGTGGGCTTTCTAGCTCCCCACTGTATTGGGCCTATTGGAGTCATGGCCCGTGGGCCTTGTCACTCTGCGTGGGCTTAGGCGTGGGCTTTCTAGCTCCCCACTGTATTGGGCCTATTGGAGTCATGGCCCGTGGGCCTTGTCACTCTGCGTGGGCTTAGGCGTGGGCTTTCTAGCTCCCCACTGTATTGGGCCTATTGGAGTCATGGCCCGTGGGCCTTGTCACTCTGCGTGGGCTTAGGCGTGGGCTTTCTAGCTCCCCACTGTATTGGGCCTATTGGAGTCATGGCCCGTGGGCCTTGTCACTCTGCGTGGGCTTAGGCGTGGGCTTTCTAGCTCCCCACTGTATTGGGCCTATTGGAGTCATGGCCCGTGGGCCTTGTCACTCTGCGTGGGCTTAGGCGTGGGCTTTCTAGCTCCCCACTGTATTGGGCCTATTGGAGTCATGGCCCGTGGGCCTTGTCACTCTGCGTGGGCTTAGGCGTGGGCTTTCTAGCTCCCCACTGTATTGGGCCTATTGGAGTCATGGCCCGTGGGCCTTGTCACTCTGCGTGGGCTTAGGCGTGGGCTTTCTAGCTCCCCACTGTATTGGGCCTATTGGAGTCATGGCCCGTGGGCCTTGTCACTCTGCGTGGGCTTAGGCGTGGGCTTTCTAGCTCCCCACTGTATTGGGCCTATTGGAGTCATGGCCCGTGGGCCTTGTCACTCTGCGTGGGCTTAGGCGTGGGCTTTCTAGCTCCCCACTGTATTGGGCCTATTGGAGTCATGGCCCGTGGGCCTTGTCACTCTGCGTGGGCTTAGGCGTGGGCTTTCTAGCTCCCCACTGTATTGGGCCTATTGGAGTCATGGCCCGTGGGCCTTGTCACTCTGCGTGGGCTTAGGCGTGGGCTTTCTAGCTCCCCACTGTATTGGGCCTATTGGAGTCATGGCCCGTGGGCCTTGTCACTCTGCGTGGGCTTAGGCGTGGGCTTTCTAGCTCCCCACTGTATTGGGCCTATTGGAGTCATGGCCCGTGGGCCTTGTCACTCTGCGTGGGCTTAGGCGTGGGCTTTCTAGCTCCCCACTGTATTGGGCCTATTGGAGTCATGGCCCGTGGGCCTTGTCACTCTGCGTGGGCTTAGGCGTGGGCTTTCTAGCTCCCCACTGTATTGGGCCTATTGGAGTCATGGCCCGTGGGCCTTGTCACTCTGCGTGGGCTTAGGCGTGGGCTTTCTAGCTCCCCACTGTATTGGGCCTATTGGAGTCATGGCCCGTGGGCCTTGTCACTCTGCGTGGGCTTAGGCGTGGGCTTTCTAGCTCCCCACTGTATTGGGCCTATTGGAGTCATGGCCCGTGGGCCTTGTCACTCTGCGTGGGCTTAGGCGTGGGCTTTCTAGCTCCCCACTGTATTGGGCCTATTGGAGTCATGGCCCGTGGGCCTTGTCACTCTGCGTGGGCTTAGGCGTGGGCTTTCTAGCTCCCCACTGTATTGGGCCTATTGGAGTCATGGCCCGTGGGCCTTGTCACTCTGCGTGGGCTTAGGCGTGGGCTTTCTAGCTCCCCACTGTATTGGGCCTATTGGAGTCATGGCCCGTGGGCCTTGTCACTCTGCGTGGGCTTAGGCGTGGGCTTTCTAGCTCCCCACTGTATTGGGCCTATTGGAGTCATGGCCCGTGGGCCTTGTCACTCTGCGTGGGCTTAGGCGTGGGCTTTCTAGCTCCCCACTGTATTGGGCCTATTGGAGTCATGGCCCGTGGGCCTTGTCACTCTGCGTGGGCTTAGGCGTGGGCTTTCTAGCTCCCCACTGTATTGGGCCTATTGGAGTCATGGCCCGTGGGCCTTGTCACTCTGCGTGGGCTTAGGCGTGGGCTTTCTAGCTCCCCACTGTATTGGGCCTATTGGAGTCATGGCCCGTGGGCCTTGTCACTCTGCGTGGGCTTAGGCGTGGGCTTTCTAGCTCCCCACTGTATTGGGCCTATTGGAGTCATGGCCCGTGGGCCTTGTCACTCTGCGTGGGCTTAGGCGTGGGCTTTCTAGCTCCCCACTGTATTGGGCCTATTGGAGTCATGGCCCGTGGGCCTTGTCACTCTGCGTGGGCTTAGGCGTGGGCTTTCTAGCTCCCCACTGTATTGGGCCTATTGGAGTCATGGCCCGTGGGCCTTGTCACTCTGCGTGGGCTTAGGCGTGGGCTTTCTAGCTCCCCACTGTATTGGGCCTATTGGAGTCATGGCCCGTGGGCCTTGTCACTCTGCGTGGGCTTAGGCGTGGGCTTTCTAGCTCCCCACTGTATTGGGCCTATTGGAGTCATGGCCCGTGGGCCTTGTCACTCTGCGTGGGCTTAGGCGTGGGCTTTCTAGCTCCCCACTGTATTGGGCCTATTGGAGTCATGGCCCGTGGGCCTTGTCACTCTGCGTGGGCTTAGGCGTGGGCTTTCTAGCTCCCCACTGTATTGGGCCTATTGGAGTCATGGCCCGTGGGCCTTGTCACTCTGCGTGGGCTTAGGCGTGGGCTTTCTAGCTCCCCACTGTATTGGGCCTATTGGAGTCATGGCCCGTGGGCCTTGTCACTCTGCGTGGGCTTAGGCGTGGGCTTTCTAGCTCCCCACTGTATTGGGCCTATTGGAGTCATGGCCCGTGGGCCTTGTCACTCTGCGTGGGCTTAGGCGTGGGCTTTCTAGCTCCCCACTGTATTGGGCCTATTGGAGTCATGGCCCGTGGGCCTTGTCACTCTGCGTGGGCTTAGGCGTGGGCTTTCTAGCTCCCCACTGTATTGGGCCTATTGGAGTCATGGCCCGTGGGCCTTGTCACTCTGCGTGGGCTTAGGCGTGGGCTTTCTAGCTCCCCACTGTATTGGGCCTATTGGAGTCATGGCCCGTGGGCCTTGTCACTCTGCGTGGGCTTAGGCGTGGGCTTTCTAGCTCCCCACTGTATTGGGCCTATTGGAGTCATGGCCCGTGGGCCTTGTCACTCTGCGTGGGCTTAGGCGTGGGCTTTCTAGCTCCCCACTGTATTGGGCCTATTGGAGTCATGGCCCGTGGGCCTTGTCACTCTGCGTGGGCTTAGGCGTGGGCTTTCTAGCTCCCCACTGTATTGGGCCTATTGGAGTCATGGCCCGTGGGCCTTGTCACTCTGCGTGGGCTTAGGCGTGGGCTTTCTAGCTCCCCACTGTATTGGGCCTATTGGAGTCATGGCCCGTGGGCCTTGTCACTCTGCGTGGGCTTAGGCGTGGGCTTTCTAGCTCCCCACTGTATTGGGCCTATTGGAGTCATGGCCCGTGGGCCTTGTCACTCTGCGTGGGCTTAGGCGTGGGCTTTCTAGCTCCCCACTGTATTGGGCCTATTGGAGTCATGGCCCGTGGGCCTTGTCACTCTGCGTGGGCTTAGGCGTGGGCTTTCTAGCTCCCCACTGTATTGGGCCTATTGGAGTCATGGCCCGTGGGCCTTGTCACTCTGCGTGGGCTTAGGCGTGGGCTTTCTAGCTCCCCACTGTATTGGGCCTATTGGAGTCATGGCCCGTGGGCCTTGTCACTCTGCGTGGGCTTAGGCGTGGGCTTTCTAGCTCCCCACTGTATTGGGCCTATTGGAGTCATGGCCCGTGGGCCTTGTCACTCTGCGTGGGCTTAGGCGTGGGCTTTCTAGCTCCCCACTGTATTGGGCCTATTGGAGTCATGGCCCGTGGGCCTTGTCACTCTGCGTGGGCTTAGGCGTGGGCTTTCTAGCTCCCCACTGTATTGGGCCTATTGGAGTCATGGCCCGTGGGCCTTGTCACTCTGCGTGGGCTTAGGCGTGGGCTTTCTAGCTCCCCACTGTATTGGGCCTATTGGAGTCATGGCCCGTGGGCCTTGTCACTCTGCGTGGGCTTAGGCGTGGGCTTTCTAGCTCCCCACTGTATTGGGCCTATTGGAGTCATGGCCCGTGGGCCTTGTCACTCTGCGTGGGCTTAGGCGTGGGCTTTCTAGCTCCCCACTGTATTGGGCCTATTGGAGTCATGGCCCGTGGGCCTTGTCACTCTGCGTGGGCTTAGGCGTGGGCTTTCTAGCTCCCCACTGTATTGGGCCTATTGGAGTCATGGCCCGTGGGCCTTGTCACTCTGCGTGGGCTTAGGCGTGGGCTTTCTAGCTCCCCACTGTATTGGGCCTATTGGAGTCATGGCCCGTGGGCCTTGTCACTCTGCGTGGGCTTAGGCGTGGGCTTTCTAGCTCCCCACTGTATTGGGCCTATTGGAGTCATGGCCCGTGGGCCTTGTCACTCTGCGTGGGCTTAGGCGTGGGCTTTCTAGCTCCCCACTGTATTGGGCCTATTGGAGTCATGGCCCGTGGGCCTTGTCACTCTGCGTGGGCTTAGGCGTGGGCTTTCTAGCTCCCCACTGTATTGGGCCTATTGGAGTCATGGCCCGTGGGCCTTGTCACTCTGCGTGGGCTTAGGCGTGGGCTTTCTAGCTCCCCACTGTATTGGGCCTATTGGAGTCATGGCCCGTGGGCCTTGTCACTCTGCGTGGGCTTAGGCGTGGGCTTTCTAGCTCCCCACTGTATTGGGCCTATTGGAGTCATGGCCCGTGGGCCTTGTCACTCTGCGTGGGCTTAGGCGTGGGCTTTCTAGCTCCCCACTGTATTGGGCCTATTGGAGTCATGGCCCGTGGGCCTTGTCACTCTGCGTGGGCTTAGGCGTGGGCTTTCTAGCTCCCCACTGTATTGGGCCTATTGGAGTCATGGCCCGTGGGCCTTGTCACTCTGCGTGGGCTTAGGCGTGGGCTTTCTAGCTCCCCACTGTATTGGGCCTATTGGAGTCATGGCCCGTGGGCCTTGTCACTCTGCGTGGGCTTAGGCGTGGGCTTTCTAGCTCCCCACTGTATTGGGCCTATTGGAGTCATGGCCCGTGGGCCTTGTCACTCTGCGTGGGCTTAGGCGTGGGCTTTCTAGCTCCCCACTGTATTGGGCCTATTGGAGTCATGGCCCGTGGGCCTTGTCACTCTGCGTGGGCTTAGGCGTGGGCTTTCTAGCTCCCCACTGTATTGGGCCTATTGGAGTCATGGCCCGTGGGCCTTGTCACTCTGCGTGGGCTTAGGCGTGGGCTTTCTAGCTCCCCACTGTATTGGGCCTATTGGAGTCATGGCCCGTGGGCCTTGTCACTCTGCGTGGGCTTAGGCGTGGGCTTTCTAGCTCCCCACTGTATTGGGCCTATTGGAGTCATGGCCCGTGGGCCTTGTCACTCTGCGTGGGCTTAGGCGTGGGCTTTCTAGCTCCCCACTGTATTGGGCCTATTGGAGTCATGGCCCGTGGGCCTTGTCACTCTGCGTGGGCTTAGGCGTGGGCTTTCTAGCTCCCCACTGTATTGGGCCTATTGGAGTCATGGCCCGTGGGCCTTGTCACTCTGCGTGGGCTTAGGCGTGGGCTTTCTAGCTCCCCACTGTATTGGGCCTATTGGAGTCATGGCCCGTGGGCCTTGTCACTCTGCGTGGGCTTAGGCGTGGGCTTTCTAGCTCCCCACTGTATTGGGCCTATTGGAGTCATGGCCCGTGGGCCTTGTCACTCTGCGTGGGCTTAGGCGTGGGCTTTCTAGCTCCCCACTGTATTGGGCCTATTGGAGTCATGGCCCGTGGGCCTTGTCACTCTGCGTGGGCTTAGGCGTGGGCTTTCTAGCTCCCCACTGTATTGGGCCTATTGGAGTCATGGCCCGTGGGCCTTGTCACTCTGCGTGGGCTTAGGCGTGGGCTTTCTAGCTCCCCACTGTATTGGGCCTATTGGAGTCATGGCCCGTGGGCCTTGTCACTCTGCGTGGGCTTAGGCGTGGGCTTTCTAGCTCCCCACTGTATTGGGCCTATTGGAGTCATGGCCCGTGGGCCTTGTCACTCTGCGTGGGCTTAGGCGTGGGCTTTCTAGCTCCCCACTGTATTGGGCCTATTGGAGTCATGGCCCGTGGGCCTTGTCACTCTGCGTGGGCTTAGGCGTGGGCTTTCTAGCTCCCCACTGTATTGGGCCTATTGGAGTCATGGCCCGTGGGCCTTGTCACTCTGCGTGGGCTTAGGCGTGGGCTTTCTAGCTCCCCACTGTATTGGGCCTATTGGAGTCATGGCCCGTGGGCCTTGTCACTCTGCGTGGGCTTAGGCGTGGGCTTTCTAGCTCCCCACTGTATTGGGCCTATTGGAGTCATGGCCCGTGGGCCTTGTCACTCTGCGTGGGCTTAGGCGTGGGCTTTCTAGCTCCCCACTGTATTGGGCCTATTGGAGTCATGGCCCGTGGGCCTTGTCACTCTGCGTGGGCTTAGGCGTGGGCTTTCTAGCTCCCCACTGTATTGGGCCTATTGGAGTCATGGCCCGTGGGCCTTGTCACTCTGCGTGGGCTTAGGCGTGGGCTTTCTAGCTCCCCACTGTATTGGGCCTATTGGAGTCATGGCCCGTGGGCCTTGTCACTCTGCGTGGGCTTAGGCGTGGGCTTTCTAGCTCCCCACTGTATTGGGCCTATTGGAGTCATGGCCCGTGGGCCTTGTCACTCTGCGTGGGCTTAGGCGTGGGCTTTCTAGCTCCCCACTGTATTGGGCCTATTGGAGTCATGGCCCGTGGGCCTTGTCACTCTGCGTGGGCTTAGGCGTGGGCTTTCTAGCTCCCCACTGTATTGGGCCTATTGGAGTCATGGCCCGTGGGCCTTGTCACTCTGCGTGGGCTTAGGCGTGGGCTTTCTAGCTCCCCACTGTATTGGGCCTATTGGAGTCATGGCCCGTGGGCCTTGTCACTCTGCGTGGGCTTAGGCGTGGGCTTTCTAGCTCCCCACTGTATTGGGCCTATTGGAGTCATGGCCCGTGGGCCTTGTCACTCTGCGTGGGCTTAGGCGTGGGCTTTCTAGCTCCCCACTGTATTGGGCCTATTGGAGTCATGGCCCGTGGGCCTTGTCACTCTGCGTGGGCTTAGGCGTGGGCTTTCTAGCTCCCCACTGTATTGGGCCTATTGGAGTCATGGCCCGTGGGCCTTGTCACTCTGCGTGGGCTTAGGCGTGGGCTTTCTAGCTCCCCACTGTATTGGGCCTATTGGAGTCATGGCCCGTGGGCCTTGTCACTCTGCGTGGGCTTAGGCGTGGGCTTTCTAGCTCCCCACTGTATTGGGCCTATTGGAGTCATGGCCCGTGGGCCTTGTCACTCTGCGTGGGCTTAGGCGTGGGCTTTCTAGCTCCCCACTGTATTGGGCCTATTGGAGTCATGGCCCGTGGGCCTTGTCACTCTGCGTGGGCTTAGGCGTGGGCTTTCTAGCTCCCCACTGTATTGGGCCTATTGGAGTCATGGCCCGTGGGCCTTGTCACTCTGCGTGGGCTTAGGCGTGGGCTTTCTAGCTCCCCACTGTATTGGGCCTATTGGAGTCATGGCCCGTGGGCCTTGTCACTCTGCGTGGGCTTAGGCGTGGGCTTTCTAGCTCCCCACTGTATTGGGCCTATTGGAGTCATGGCCCGTGGGCCTTGTCACTCTGCGTGGGCTTAGGCGTGGGCTTTCTAGCTCCCCACTGTATTGGGCCTATTGGAGTCATGGCCCGTGGGCCTTGTCACTCTGCGTGGGCTTAGGCGTGGGCTTTCTAGCTCCCCACTGTATTGGGCCTATTGGAGTCATGGCCCGTGGGCCTTGTCACTCTGCGTGGGCTTAGGCGTGGGCTTTCTAGCTCCCCACTGTATTGGGCCTATTGGAGTCATGGCCCGTGGGCCTTGTCACTCTGCGTGGGCTTAGGCGTGGGCTTTCTAGCTCCCCACTGTATTGGGCCTATTGGAGTCATGGCCCGTGGGCCTTGTCACTCTGCGTGGGCTTAGGCGTGGGCTTTCTAGCTCCCCACTGTATTGGGCCTATTGGAGTCATGGCCCGTGGGCCTTGTCACTCTGCGTGGGCTTAGGCGTGGGCTTTCTAGCTCCCCACTGTATTGGGCCTATTGGAGTCATGGCCCGTGGGCCTTGTCACTCTGCGTGGGCTTAGGCGTGGGCTTTCTAGCTCCCCACTGTATTGGGCCTATTGGAGTCATGGCCCGTGGGCCTTGTCACTCTGCGTGGGCTTAGGCGTGGGCTTTCTAGCTCCCCACTGTATTGGGCCTATTGGAGTCATGGCCCGTGGGCCTTGTCACTCTGCGTGGGCTTAGGCGTGGGCTTTCTAGCTCCCCACTGTATTGGGCCTATTGGAGTCATGGCCCGTGGGCCTTGTCACTCTGCGTGGGCTTAGGCGTGGGCTTTCTAGCTCCCCACTGTATTGGGCCTATTGGAGTCATGGCCCGTGGGCCTTGTCACTCTGCGTGGGCTTAGGCGTGGGCTTTCTAGCTCCCCACTGTATTGGGCCTATTGGAGTCATGGCCCGTGGGCCTTGTCACTCTGCGTGGGCTTAGGCGTGGGCTTTCTAGCTCCCCACTGTATTGGGCCTATTGGAGTCATGGCCCGTGGGCCTTGTCACTCTGCGTGGGCTTAGGCGTGGGCTTTCTAGCTCCCCACTGTATTGGGCCTATTGGAGTCATGGCCCGTGGGCCTTGTCACTCTGCGTGGGCTTAGGCGTGGGCTTTCTAGCTCCCCACTGTATTGGGCCTATTGGAGTCATGGCCCGTGGGCCTTGTCACTCTGCGTGGGCTTAGGCGTGGGCTTTCTAGCTCCCCACTGTATTGGGCCTATTGGAGTCATGGCCCGTGGGCCTTGTCACTCTGCGTGGGCTTAGGCGTGGGCTTTCTAGCTCCCCACTGTATTGGGCCTATTGGAGTCATGGCCCGTGGGCCTTGTCACTCTGCGTGGGCTTAGGCGTGGGCTTTCTAGCTCCCCACTGTATTGGGCCTATTGGAGTCATGGCCCGTGGGCCTTGTCACTCTGCGTGGGCTTAGGCGTGGGCTTTCTAGCTCCCCACTGTATTGGGCCTATTGGAGTCATGGCCCGTGGGCCTTGTCACTCTGCGTGGGCTTAGGCGTGGGCTTTCTAGCTCCCCACTGTATTGGGCCTATTGGAGTCATGGCCCGTGGGCCTTGTCACTCTGCGTGGGCTTAGGCGTGGGCTTTCTAGCTCCCCACTGTATTGGGCCTATTGGAGTCATGGCCCGTGGGCCTTGTCACTCTGCGTGGGCTTAGGCGTGGGCTTTCTAGCTCCCCACTGTATTGGGCCTATTGGAGTCATGGCCCGTGGGCCTTGTCACTCTGCGTGGGCTTAGGCGTGGGCTTTCTAGCTCCCCACTGTATTGGGCCTATTGGAGTCATGGCCCGTGGGCCTTGTCACTCTGCGTGGGCTTAGGCGTGGGCTTTCTAGCTCCCCACTGTATTGGGCCTATTGGAGTCATGGCCCGTGGGCCTTGTCACTCTGCGTGGGCTTAGGCGTGGGCTTTCTAGCTCCCCACTGTATTGGGCCTATTGGAGTCATGGCCCGTGGGCCTTGTCACTCTGCGTGGGCTTAGGCGTGGGCTTTCTAGCTCCCCACTGTATTGGGCCTATTGGAGTCATGGCCCGTGGGCCTTGTCACTCTGCGTGGGCTTAGGCGTGGGCTTTCTAGCTCCCCACTGTATTGGGCCTATTGGAGTCATGGCCCGTGGGCCTTGTCACTCTGCGTGGGCTTAGGCGTGGGCTTTCTAGCTCCCCACTGTATTGGGCCTATTGGAGTCATGGCCCGTGGGCCTTGTCACTCTGCGTGGGCTTAGGCGTGGGCTTTCTAGCTCCCCACTGTATTGGGCCTATTGGAGTCATGGCCCGTGGGCCTTGTCACTCTGCGTGGGCTTAGGCGTGGGCTTTCTAGCTCCCCACTGTATTGGGCCTATTGGAGTCATGGCCCGTGGGCCTTGTCACTCTGCGTGGGCTTAGGCGTGGGCTTTCTAGCTCCCCACTGTATTGGGCCTATTGGAGTCATGGCCCGTGGGCCTTGTCACTCTGCGTGGGCTTAGGCGTGGGCTTTCTAGCTCCCCACTGTATTGGGCCTATTGGAGTCATGGCCCGTGGGCCTTGTCACTCTGCGTGGGCTTAGGCGTGGGCTTTCTAGCTCCCCACTGTATTGGGCCTATTGGAGTCATGGCCCGTGGGCCTTGTCACTCTGCGTGGGCTTAGGCGTGGGCTTTCTAGCTCCCCACTGTATTGGGCCTATTGGAGTCATGGCCCGTGGGCCTTGTCACTCTGCGTGGGCTTAGGCGTGGGCTTTCTAGCTCCCCACTGTATTGGGCCTATTGGAGTCATGGCCCGTGGGCCTTGTCACTCTGCGTGGGCTTAGGCGTGGGCTTTCTAGCTCCCCACTGTATTGGGCCTATTGGAGTCATGGCCCGTGGGCCTTGTCACTCTGCGTGGGCTTAGGCGTGGGCTTTCTAGCTCCCCACTGTATTGGGCCTATTGGAGTCATGGCCCGTGGGCCTTGTCACTCTGCGTGGGCTTAGGCGTGGGCTTTCTAGCTCCCCACTGTATTGGGCCTATTGGAGTCATGGCCCGTGGGCCTTGTCACTCTGCGTGGGCTTAGGCGTGGGCTTTCTAGCTCCCCACTGTATTGGGCCTATTGGAGTCATGGCCCGTGGGCCTTGTCACTCTGCGTGGGCTTAGGCGTGGGCTTTCTAGCTCCCCACTGTATTGGGCCTATTGGAGTCATGGCCCGTGGGCCTTGTCACTCTGCGTGGGCTTAGGCGTGGGCTTTCTAGCTCCCCACTGTATTGGGCCTATTGGAGTCATGGCCCGTGGGCCTTGTCACTCTGCGTGGGCTTAGGCGTGGGCTTTCTAGCTCCCCACTGTATTGGGCCTATTGGAGTCATGGCCCGTGGGCCTTGTCACTCTGCGTGGGCTTAGGCGTGGGCTTTCTAGCTCCCCACTGTATTGGGCCTATTGGAGTCATGGCCCGTGGGCCTTGTCACTCTGCGTGGGCTTAGGCGTGGGCTTTCTAGCTCCCCACTGTATTGGGCCTATTGGAGTCATGGCCCGTGGGCCTTGTCACTCTGCGTGGGCTTAGGCGTGGGCTTTCTAGCTCCCCACTGTATTGGGCCTATTGGAGTCATGGCCCGTGGGCCTTGTCACTCTGCGTGGGCTTAGGCGTGGGCTTTCTAGCTCCCCACTGTATTGGGCCTATTGGAGTCATGGCCCGTGGGCCTTGTCACTACGCACCTGCCGCTCGCCGTCAGCTTCCTCGCCAGCTTCCTGCTCATCATATTCCCCTGCACCAGGAAAGGCATCGGCAACGACGGGGTCGCCGCATCCGAGGATGACGACGCGGCTGACGGCGCCGACAGCCACCGCAAGAAAGACCAAGAGGCTTCGCCGCCGCCGGCAACGCCGCTGCCGCCGCCGAAGAAGGAGGAGAAGGAGAAGAAGGCACGGCGGCTGTTCGACAAGTCGCTGGTGTCGGCGGCGGGGCTAGCGAAGCTGCTGCCGACGGGGACGACGCTGGCGTTCCAGACGATGGCGCCGTCCTTCACCAGGGGCGGGCACTGCGAGAACCACGGCGTCAACTTCGTCTTCACCTGGTGGCTCATCGTCTTCCTCACCTCGCTCTGCGCGGTGCTCACCTTCACCGACAGCGTCGTCGACAAGGACGACGGCAGCGTCTACTACGGCATAGCCACCTGCAACGGCTTCCAACTCTTCGACCACCGCAAGGACGAGGCGGACACGTCGGACGACACGTGGTGGAAGGATTTCGAGGCGAGGATGAACTGGGCTGACCTCAGGAGGAGGAAGAGGTTGAAGCTGCGGGACTTCATGCACGCCGCCTTGAGCGCCGCCGTGTTCATGGCGATCGCCTTCTGCGACGCCGGCGTGCAGGATTGCCTGCTCAACAACGACAAGGCGGAGTCGGGGCAGTGGAAGCAGTTCGTCACCCTCATGCCGCTGGCGGTAGGGTTCGTCGCCAGCTTGGTGTTCATCATCTTCCCCTCCACCAGGCACGGCATCGGCGAACAAGGAGTCTGGGACGACACCACCGACGACGACCCCAAGCACGATCCCGAGGATGATGCCACGAAAGAAAAGGGCAGCAGCACCAAGAACCAGCAGCAATGCAAGAGCTCATCGTCGTCGTCTCTCTCTCTGCAAGCCCCCATGGGCGGCATCACCCAAGTTGCTCCGTCGTCGTCGGCCTGCGATGATCAACAGCGCGACTTGGTCGTCGTCGTAGATCCATGCACGAAATTATGAGCTAGGTGCTTGTTGTTCGATCAATTTCTTCTGCTTGTTCAAATAAAGCCTGACGGCCGGGATAGATCGAATTTAAGCGGCATACTCCATATGCAGCATGTGTTTGTCTTTATTTATTTAGTCGTCATCATTCCCCTGATGAAAGCTTTCCTCTCATCCTTAACTTGTTGGATTGTGGTGTGCGTGTGCTTTTCAGTATAGTCCGGTGTGATGAGTGTGTAATAAAATAATTTGTTTTGTACGAAACACAGATCGATTAATATAAGACTGCTTGCTTGATCGCTAAAGTGCTACTGCTCTCGAGAACATATTCGATCGAACCGTGGATCCCAAGATTATTTGGTCTTTCTTTAACACAAAAGAGTACAAGCCAAGCCTGCCGGAATCTTTCCATCTGTCCCTGCATCCTTCAAACTTTTGCCACGGTTGCTTGCATGGTAGCATTCGGCTCGGCTACGATGAAGCAAAATTCTTACACATGTGTGGTTTTAATTTCTCCGTGATCTTACACTTTAGTAGATCGACTTTGATAATCATTCAGTTATAATAGCCCCATAAAATCTATTCTATTCTTTGTAAAAGAGTAATCCACCTCTAATATTACATATAAAAAATAGTCTAAAGCTAATCTTTATCTAAGTTACTCATAAATAGGGCACACATATATGTCAAACACAAATAGAGTTCAATGCCAAGGAAAAAACTATAAATAGGGATGTAAAACATATAGAGTAATTGGTAACTAATGTCTATCATAACTCACTAAAGATAAGAAAGTTTTCTTTTCAAGTAAGCGCAGGAGCGCACTGCATGCATGTTCATTTAAGAAGAAAGCGAGTCCGTGCACTACATACGAGAGAGAGCAAAAGATAAGCAATTTTGATCAACTGTGTGTCTCAATCTATCCATAAAATGCTAACCCTTATATATCTTTAAAATTATTTGCCTAGAGAACATATTGAAGAACATCTCTGTGTAGAATATGTACATATTGAAAAACAACATCTTTGTGTAGAATATGTACCTGGAGTGACCCCGCAAGCTAACACATCTGCCCACATCACATGGAGGAATAACACCACATGAAGAATAGTACACCAACGCTTGAGCATGACGGGTCAAATTCTTTGTCACAGCATGCTATCTGCATAAATTGGTCATATGGAAAACATGGGCACCATCACGCGTACTGCAGGTTTTCGCATGGCTATTCCTCCTTTGAGATAGCATTAGGGTGTATATATTGTGGCAAGAGATGTCAACATGCTTTATATTCATAGGTTAGAAGAATGTGCAATGTCTCTAGGAAAATCTTAAATAGATGTGCTAAAATGTCTATAACATTTCATCTCTACACAACCTGACATAGTATATATATGAAGACACTCCTAACATGCTTTTTAAAAAATATCTCTACAATCATATACGGATGAAACAAAGCATTCCACATATATACCTTCACTCTAATCTCAACGGCACCAACGACATCAAGGGGGGAAAAGGGATCGTCAAATGCAAACAAACAGGTAAGAGCATCTTTAGCGGTCTCCAATAAATCTTTCAATAATAGGCTAACAGGGATGTCCTAATATTTATCTTATGGTTATTGGGAGGGTTGCTTTTGGAGTTCTTCAATAATCTCATTCCAATCCAACCTATTTCGAGAGCTAAAACTCCGCTTTTATTCGGGGAGAATTGGGATGGATTATTGGTTTGTCCGAGAAATGGGAAATATATTGGTGTTCTATTGGAGCATTATTTTTCCACCAACTCAAACGATACAGTAGTTGGATTGGGAAATGTGGATTTGCTGGAAATGCTCTTAGAAATCCAGACCCCAAACCCTCTAACATGTATGGAATGTTGATTGCAGCCTCTATGGTTTTCATTAGCCGAAAAAATAGCAAATGTAGTGGGAATTTGACGTCGGCACCATATCTAGCTGGGTGGCTGTTAGCCGTTGCCTACTTCCTCGACCTCGTATCTTCTAGCCTCAAATGGCCTTCCACCGGATCAAATGTCAAAGAAACATGAGCTGAGTACATGGTTTAGATTTAGATGAGAAGGGGAACAAAAGATAGGGGTTTATGTGCATAAAACTATCCACATTATTTGCCAGGGTGTAAAAATACATCTTGACAACTTTATGTATCATTTTGTATATTTTGCTACTTGCTGGACCAAAGTGATACAAACAAACAAGTTGTTATATGGTGGGTACAATTTACTCTAAAATAATTATTCTGGTTAGAAAATGAAGTTATTCCAAGTACCTAGGAAGTTTCCACTGCCTATAAGAATAGAAAATTTTGTGAGCATATGAAAAGTATCCAAATGAAAAATAGAAATTGTTTGGAGCATCAAAGAAAATTTTCCAGACAAAGAAGCAAATGTTCCTCATAAAATAAATATTCTAGTCAGAAAATGAAATTGTTCCAAGTGCGGAGGAAAACATATAGAACAGAAAGTTTTCATTACTATAACACAATTGAAATATGTGACAAAACACTATAACAGTAGATTAAACAACAAAAAAAGTGGAATAATAATTTTTTCGGGTAGAATAATAAGTTTATTGTTGGAACAATTCAAATATATACCATCGACAATTGATTTTAACAATTCGAAAAATCAAGTTCCAAGATTCGATTGTAAGAAATAAAAATGGACGATATGAATTGTGAAAGAATAGGGCGATTTACAAATTCGGAGTATATATATACTAGAAGATTTTCATGGCTGACAACCGCGACTCTAGGTCGATCTCGAACAGCAAGGCTTGAACATTTGCGTCATGGCTGTTAACCCTGTGCATCTCCTTGGTCTCAACGTCAAGGGCCATGAAGCCTTCTTCTTTGCGACGACCTTCCTCCTCTAGGTGAAACAACACCACGCCGCTCCTCTCCCCCGCGCTCTTCAACTGGATCTCGCCGTGTTCCCACGTCGACGGCGACAGCCCCGGCAGCAGAGACCGCAAGGTCGGCTCCGTGTCGATCACGGCGTGCCGCGCCCAGCCGCCGCCGTCGCCGGGGCACAGCCGCCAGACGGTTACCGTCAGCTTCTCCCGGACGAGCACGGTCAGCCTCCCGTCCGGCGACGCCGCCAGCCGGAGGTTAGCGTCGGAGTCCTCCCTGTAGCTCGCCTAGGCTGCTCACCGGGAGCTCGATCGACCCCGCCGTGGCCGCGCCGACGTCGTAGGTGAGGACGTGGAGCTGGTCCCTGCCGCCGTGTATGACCCAATGGACGATGCCGCCGATGACGACGGCGCCGCAGTATGGGTGAAGAGCGGAGCAGTGGGAGCGGCGGTGGCTTTTGACCGAGGTGACGGGGCTCCATTCGCCGCCGCCGCCGCCGGCGTCAGGGGAGGACACGGTCAGGACGTCGATGGAGCTCTTGGGGTACATGAGCATGGTGAAGTCCGCGGCGAGGAGGAGGAAGCGGCGGCGGCCGATGCCGTCGGAGGCGGTGAGCAGGACGTACGAGTAGAAATCCTCGCACCCCGGCGAGTATTCCGCCATCTCCGGCGGGTCCGGGAGGAACGCGCGGCGGCCGGTCATGGGGTCGTACACGCAGATGCCGGACTCCGGTGGCACGCCGGCGTGGTGGCGGCGGCGGCGGAGCACGGCGAGGCCGCCGCGAGGACGCCGAATCCGATTCAGAAAGGCCTAATGCTGGATTTGGTATCTGACAAATATCATACTTGTCTACTCCGTATTCAGAAAGACATAAACCGTTCCCTGGCAAAGCTATTGATTGATGTTGTTTTTGCTAAAATATCATGTGGAAAACTGGAAACTGCTGCTCATAAGAACGACAAGTTGAAGGTGGAGATGAACAAGGAAGGGTAATGTACCCCAAATTTGTCTGTCACATCGCATCAAAAGATGTTCGAGGGTCCTCCGACAGTCCGACGTCGACAGAGTTGTGATTCATAAAGCATTCACAGATCGACACGAAAGCCGGCCCGAATATGATTCACAAAAGGCCTTCTGATTACCTAACTGACATTAACTTTGATTTGTGGCAACTGCATGCTGCTCAAGATGAAAAACAAACTGACAAAAAGCTGGAGATAATCACATGGAAATACAATGTCTGCTGTGGTGTTTCTGTGGTGTGCTTAAGTGCTTGGACATTGGACTGACTTCAGCATATTGCGGCCTATTGATATGGCTTTGCTTCATTGCTTGACTCTTGTAGACTTAATAATCCAGTAGTAGTATTATGTAAACTTGGTGTGGCGGTCAATAAATACAGAGTCAGGTTTAGCTAGAGAGGCTGGCTATGGTTAGCATCAGCAACACAAGGATCTTAGTCCTCCAATCAACACCTCAAAAAATGCCTGGGAAGCTAGGAGGACTACAACAATTGACAAGTAAATTCATCATGTTGTCTAAGTTTTTATTCAGGAATCCATGGATTCAGAAACGATGCAAACCATCAAGGGGTACCTATTCTGCAATCAGAAAAACCTTTCCTCCGAGAAAAAATCAGGAAAACGAAGGCCAAAATCTGATGTTGATATGCATTGATTCTGAGCCGCAACAACAATTAACAATTCAGTTGCACACTTGCAGATCATCTGCAAATTTTTCTTCAGGAATGGATTCAGAGACGATGGGTTCAGAAAAAACTTCTCAATCAAGAGAACAAAATAGATTCAGAAACACCAGAGACCAAAATCTGATGCTGATGTATATTGATTCCCACATAGCGATCCACTACAACAATTGGCGAATCAGTTGCACACATCATCTTGAGCAAATTTCTGTTATTGACAAAGTAAAATTGACAATGCACAAGATTAACAGAAGTCATCATCACATACTACAACACAATCAGCTCAACAACAACGGTGGCGGCGGCGTCGAGTGCAGGCCGTGGATGCGTCCGGCGTGCACGTCGATGCCGTCCCAGGCGAAGAAGAGCCCCTTGATCCGCATGAACACCTGGCACGCGGCGAGGCTCTTCTCCCCGGCCTGCCACGGCTCCCTCGCCGCGGCGGCGGGCGCGCCGAGCAGCGCCGCCAGGTGCGCGAGCGGGCCCCGCAGCGCCACCACGCCCCCCGGCAGCCGCTCCGCCACGTACCTGACGTCGAACACCTTCCCGCCGAGGTACGCCCGCAGCGCCGCCAGGAACTCCTCCCTGGTGCCCGGCAGCGGCGCGCCGGCGGTGAGCGCCCGGAGGAGGTAGCCGAGGTGGTAGAGCCCGCCGTGCGCGACCCACGTCACCTTGCCCCAGGTCTCGGCGGAGACGACCCCCGTGGCGCGCAGCGCGTACGAGAGCGCCGCGAGGGTGACGGGCGTCGCGCCGGGGGCGGCAGTGGCGGCGAGGCTTCGGGGATGGAGCAGCGCGACCTGCCAGACGGACCCGGCAGCGGCGGCGGCGCCGCGCGGAGCGTGGAGGCGGCCGTGCGCGTCGCAGAGCGTGACGTCGAGGTGGAGGAGCGGGTAGGCGTCGACGTCGATCTTGGCGAGCGTGTATCGGGCTGCGGTGGAGAGGCCCTCGACGCGCACGCAGGGCGTCGCGGCCGCCGTCGTCGTAGCCGCCGGGCCCGCCGTACTCCACGTGGACGGCCAAGGGGTACCGCGGCAGGAGGGCGCGGATGCTGTCTCGCCGCCAGCTCCGACACGATTTTCTCGGCACAGACCAGGCGGCGCCACGGCGACGGCGGCAGCGGCTGCGGGCGCGACGGCTGCGGCTGTGGCTGCGGGCGCGGCAGCTGCGGTGGTGGCGTCGCCGCAACTGCTGCGGTGGGCGCGGCGGGCGGAGCGCTGAGGGCGGGATGGCCAGGTGGTTGTGGGTGGGGCCGGTACGCGGCGGCAGGACATGGTGGTCCGAGTCGTCGTGGGTGATTCGCGGCTGGTGGCGGGGTCAAGACGGCGGGCGGCTCCCTCTCCTCCTCCCTCCTTCCCTCCACTGTGCGCGGGCGAGCGGCGGTGGCACATGAGCGGCGCCGCGGCGAGCAGAGCGGCGCACGGTGGTGGTGGCGGGGCGCGAGTGCAGCGGCGCAGGAGGATTGGAGATGGGTTGGATTGATTCACTCCACAACCATATAAAGGGCTGAGTTGGTTTGTTGCTGGAGTTGGACTCTAATTTAAAGGGACTCTATTTTTGAGTTGGGCCTGCAAATTAGTTTTGAAGGCCTCAATTTGGAACAGAGTATTTTCCAAAACAAAATGAACAAAGTAGAAAAACACAAAAACAAATTTACATTTGTAAACAGATAACTAGAGGGCATATAGCATGTACTATGCCAAATTGGTGACCTATAAATGCATTAAGCATTCCACAAAAATCAGAAGTCAACACAGTACAGAAGTCAATGCTTTTTAGCAGATAACTAGAGGGCATGCCAGACTTACACTGTGCAAAGGTCACCTAAAGAGTACAGATGCATTAAGCACCTAATATATGAATATCAGTCAGCAAGCATCAGGGTAGTGTTTTATGTACCCCTGAAATGTGGACTCTATTTTTGTCACCAAGGTAAAGGAAGCAAGGGATGGTTACCCCATGGAAAAAAACAAAAAGTTGAGACAAGGTCACATTTGTGTCAATCTAGCAGCTGAGAACTAATTAACCAGGATTAAAGGCTAAAGTCAACTTGATAAGTTGTTAATTATTTTATCATCCATAGTTAGCACGTGAAACAAAATAATCAGGTTTATGCACAATGAAGAGTGAATACCTTGAATAGTTCACTACTGTAAGCTTCAGCAACCACACCACGAAGACCAGCAAACAAACACTTCAGGGATCAGCTTCTTTAGTACGATAAAAGTTGATACCATGCAAGCACCCAAGCATCCAACACCAATAGGTACACTGACGAATGTTGGTATGCCACATCCATTTTCAATTACATATAGCATCCAGTTAGAGATAAAGAGGAAAAAGAGCAGAATGTAGACGGAAGCAATTATGCTCAGGTTGACATATTTTGCCATCTGCCTCCATTCCACTTTGCTTTCAGGATGGTCTTCCACAGTTGACACTTCCTTGACCAAGCTGCCCCCCTGGAGTAGCGAGCAGTCACAAGCAAATCATTTCAATAGGCACATACACGGATAGTGTAGCATAGGATCAGGAAGTAAAACTAACATATAGATAATATCATATATTTATGTGTGCAGGATGCAATTTCAAAACACACGAGCACACCACACATCCAATTTCTACACAACTAATAGTGGACGTTTCTAACAGCTCATACTGTTGCGCGCGCAAAACCACCATGATAATTGAGAAGCACAGTTGAAATGACGCTATTCCAGGGAGACTTTATTATCTGCACTAATAATCCCCAGTTTTTGTAAACTAAATGTGCATCCAATAGACAGAGTGCAGCTATTTGTTGAAAACAATTTTCTCATATGAAACTTCAGAACCCCAACTTTAGATGTGCCCAAGCAAATGCTTTGTGAGTACAAGGGGTGGCCCATCTGTTTGTTGCTTGATGGCACAAAATTTTATTGGCACTGCCATCCATGGTCCATTTCAGGTACTTTCATATGAAAATAAGGTATCCTTTTGAATGCGGTGTGAAAACAATCTGTAATAGGAATTCTAGTTTCTAGATGAATAGTCAGATATGAATCATGATTGACCCGGATTACCAAAAGATACTAAATCCGATCATTTCTATGCTAGATTTGGGGAGTTCAAATAGGACCACGTTTATCCACTCACACACAAAATAAATAAATAGAAACTAAATTTCGACGGGGTTCGTTAGATTCGCGGCCGATACCTCTTCCTCCTCTGCGTGAATCAGTGCTCGCCCAAGCGTCCGCAGGAGGAACAGCGGCT
>OAMR01000290.1:877334-890675 GCA_900205405.1 Echinochloa crus-galli | reverse complement strand
CGTCTTCTCCGGCGAGCACACCGGGCTCGGCCGGGGCATCTTCGCCGACCTCGCGCACGGCGCCGTCCTCCACATGCTCAGCTTCACCGAGGCCGTGGTGCTCACCAAGCGGGCCGCCGAGCAGCTCTTCAAGGTGCTCGACATGTACGAGAACATCCGCGACGTGGCACCCGTCGTCGACACGTTCATGAGCCCCGCCGCCGGCGCCGGAGACGAGGACGACGCGGCCGCCGCCGCCATGGCGGACCTCAAGTACGAGCTGGCGTCCGTGCAGTCCCGGCTGGGCGAGTCGGCGGCGGCCATCTTCTGTGACCTGGAGGGCTCCATCCGCGCGGACGACGGGAAGCAGCCGATGCCGGGCGGCGCGGTGCACCCGCTGACGCGGTACATGATGAACTACCTCAAGTACGCGTGCGAGTACAAGAACACGCTGGAGCAGGTGTTCCAGGAGTACCGGCGCCCGGAGTACGACGACGACGGCGATGGCGCCGGCGCCGGCGAGCACGACGGCGACCCGTTCGCGGCACAGCTGATGGAGGTGATGGAGCTGCTGCACGGGAACCTGGAGGCCAAGTCGCGTCTCTACAAGGACCCCTCCCTCAGCAGCATCTTCCTGATGAACAACGGGCGGTACATGCTGCAGAAGATCCGGGGGTCGCCGGAGATCAACGCCGTCGTGGGCGAGGCGTGGTCGCGGAAGCGGTCGACGGACCTGCGGCAGTACCACAAGAACTACCAGCGGGAGACGTGGAGCCGCGTGCTGAACCTGCTGCGGGATGGCCCAGGTGGCTGTGGGCGGGGCTGGTGCGCGGCGGCGCGACATGGCGGATCGGTCGGTGGAGTTCGAGGGCGATGGCGTTGGGAGCCGGTGGTGTGGTCTCATCGGCGATGGGTTTTAGATGGATTTCGGAGGTGGACGATGGGTTCACGCAACGCAACGGAAATTCGAAGAAGTGGTTGAATCCGACACGAACCCAAAGATTCCGCAAATATAGGAGGTTTTGTTTTTCCATAAATTGAAGAAGACTTGCTGCCCATACGCAGAGTGACAAGGCCCACGGGCCATGACTCCAATAGGCCCAATACAGTGGGGAGCTAGAAAGCCCACGCCTAAGCCCACGCAGAGTGACAAGGCCCACGGGCCATGACTCCTAAACTGCTATCCCTTGCTAGAAAGCCCACGCCTAGGGCCACGGCTCTACAAAAGTTATAAAAGTGAAATGTATGGGAGGTCCCTAAACTTGTATTGAAGTATCACCTAGGTCCTTAAACTCTTAAAATGCACTTTTATGTCACTCAACTTATCACATAGTGGTTGAGTATACAACGTCTTTTTTGCGGCCTTCACATATGTGGAGTCTTATATTGGTTGGGAACGTCGTTCTCGAGTTCGGATCTGGTGCTGTTCCGCGGCGATGGAGTTTCCTGAAGCAGTGGACAGCGTCGATTGCGAGGAAGATGAAGGGTAGAGACCTAGTGGCGTGCTTCAGTGTAATTTTATTTTATGTTGAAGTCTCAGCTGTAAAAGGAGTTATAGTTTAATGAATTCCTGTCCCTCTCTCAAAAAAAAATTTGCCATGACGTGTCATCTGGTTTTTAGGTCCTCGAACTAGATCTCTCTTTATAAACTCGTCATCCAGATGCATAAACTCTTTATAAACTCATCATGTGTATCATCATGAGCCCAAATGCGCGAGAAAATATGGAATACACCTTATTCTTGCATACATCTCTCTTTTTCGCTGCATTATGAGAGTTTAAGGACCGAGATGACACATTAGAAGTTTCAGAGACTTAAAAATGAATTTTGAAAGATTGAGGATCTAGATGGTACACCTAAATAAGTTCAGCGATCTAAAAATATATTTTGAGAGTTTAAAAATCTAAATGATGCTGCATGACAAGTTTATGTACTGTTGGTTGTGTCATTGTGTGTGATTGCTCTGGGAGTTGTGTGTGACTGTGATGCGTAAAATATGTACTATGTGATACTAAGAATCTTTTCTTTTTTCTTGTACGTTCTCGAGGAGCTGTACTTCGTGCTGGGAACATGTTTCGGCGAGGAACTCACGTCGTCCAGCACCAATGCTTTCTTTAGCAAACTCTGCCATGCTAATGGAAGAGAGAGAAAGACCCTTTCAAATCATGTCTCCCTCAACCTCCGCCGACCTCTCCTCTCTCTCTCTCTCCATTCCCTCTCCTCTCGCTCTCGCCTCTCCTCTCCCACCCGTCGCATGCCTCAGAAGCCAGACGCGCCGTCCAACCATTGCTGAGGCATTGACCTTGATTGCGCCGAGCTTGGCCGCGGCAAGAAATAGCGTCGCCAAGGCGGTACCCGGCGGCGGCGGCGACACCGGCAGCGCCACGGCGGGCAGGTCGTCGATGAAGCGGCCGCCGTCGTTCGGGCACGGCGCCGGCGCCGGCGAGCCCGACCGCTGCGTGATCCCCTGCTCCGACGGCTCCGGCGCCGGCGGCGAGCCCTCCCTGCCGTTCCCGCCGGAGACCGTGTCCAAGCTGCGCGCCATGGCGGAGGCAATGCTCGCCGCCGGGTACGAGACTGAGTGCACGGAGGTGTTCCTGGTGGCGCGGCGGAACGCGCTGGACGCGTCGCTGCAGAGCCTCGGCTACGACCGGGCCGCCATCGACGACGTGGTGCGGATGCCCCGGGAGGCGCTGGAGGCGGAGGTGGCCACGTGGATCAAGGCCTTCCGCCACACCGTCGAGGTCGACCTCCCCGGCGAGCGCGACCTCTGCGCGCGCGTCTTCTCCGGCGGCGACGACGAGCGCGCCGCGGCGCTCGGCCGGGGCATCTTCGCCGACCTCGCGCGCGGCGCCGTCCTCCACATGCTCAGCTTCACCGAGGCCGTCGTGCTCACCAAGCGCGCCGCCGAGCAGCTCTTCAAGGTGCTTGACATGTACGAGAACATCCGCGACGTCGCGCCCGTCGTGGACGCGTTCATGAGCCCCGCCGCCGGCGCCGTCGCCGGAGACGAGGACGACTCCGCCGCAGCCGCCATGGCCGACCTCAAGTACGAGCTGGCGTCGGTGCGGTCCCGTCTGGGCGAGGCGGCGGCGGCCATCTTCTGCGACCTGGAGGGCTCGATCCGCGCCGACGCCGGGAAGCAGCCGGTGCCGGGCGGCGCGGTGCACCCGCTGACCCGGTACATGATGAACTACCTCAAGTACGCGTGCGAGTACAAGAACACGCTGGAGCAGGTGTTCCAGGAGTACCGGCGCCCGGAGTACGACGACGACGGCGATGGCGCCGGCGCCGGCGAGCACGACGGCGACCCGTTCGCGGCACAGCTGATGGAGGTGATGGAGCTGCTGCACGGGAACCTGGAGGCCAAGTCGCGTCTCTACAAGGACCCGTCGCTCAGCAGCATCTTCCTGATGAACAACGGGCGGTACATGCTGCAGAAGATCCGGGGGTCGCCGGAGATCAACGCCGTCGTCGGCGAGGCGTGGTCGCGGAAGCGGTCGACGGACCTCCGGCAGTACCACAAGAACTACCAGCGGGATACGTGGAGCCGCGTGCTGAACCTGCTCCGGGACGACGGCGTGATCACCGTGAAGGGGCACGTGCAGAAGCAGGTGCTCAAGGACAGGTTCAAGCAGTTCAACGCCGCCATGGACGAGATCCAGAGGACGCAGGGGGCCTGGGTGGTCAGCGACGAGCAGCTGCAGTCGGAGCTCAGGGTCTCCATCGCCGCCGTCATCGTGCCGGCCTACAGGTCCTTCCTGGGGAGGTTCTCGCAGCAGTTCAGCGCCGGGAGGCAGACGGAGAAGTACATCAAGCTCAGCGGGGAGGACCTCGAGGCCATCATCGAGGAGCTCTTCGACGGCAACGCTGTCTCCATGCCAAGGAGAAGGATGTAAGTAAGTAGTAAGAAAGGAGCCATGGAAACTTAATTACCATGCATGCGTTATATTGGTGGCGGCTATTTTGATTTAAGCAACTATATACGTATACTACTGTATTCATTGATTTTCTACTCTTTTTTTCTTTATTTTGATCGTTCATGAGAGTTTTGGTCGAACAGATCGATGAGGTTGTAATCCTGTACTTAACTCGATGCATTGCTCTTAATTGCTCAACCACGGCAGATAGATGTGTATTTGTCGATACATGTGTATTACACTATTATACAGTATTACCTATTCATATATATCATCAATACTCTTTTTTTCTGTGACAATACATATTCTTTTAGACGGTTCAAATATGTTCATGTACTTTTATTTCAGACCAGTTTTTGTATCCTTTTACAAATAGGTAAGTTTTTGTATACATCGGATTGCAAAGTTCCAGTGTTGCAGCCAGAGTGCCACTTTGCTAGTACGATTCATCAGATCCTTGAGTCACATAATAACCTCATATTCTCTTATAAACTTTCCTGCTGGTGTGCTGACGCCAAACGGTTGATCAGGCAATTTGGAGCTTCAGAATCGTATGGTGACGCCAAACGTTACAGCATCACATAATCGTTCTCAATTCGCAGTCAACGCATCTCACCGACTCCACAATGCCAAGAAAGTGGTCGGAGATTCAGAACTCTCTCGCCTGAGCTTAGGCATTCGCCATGACCAGCAGCTGTGTTCAGAACTTCAGATCAGGTGGCTTGCCAACTGCCTCCAGCCGCACAACCCACATGAATCTTGATCGGTGGTCTGGCTCGACGGCAAGATTGCGCAAATGCGTGGCCTCTACGAGGAACGGCGCCGCGGCGCGCGTGTCCCGCGAGATGACGGGGAGGGCGCCGTTGTTGTTACAGCACCTTTGTTGCATGCAGGATGGGACGGCTGCAGAGCGGGCGTAGGGGCGCAAGAGAGATGGCCAGAGCGCGGCGGTGCTCCGGCGAGCGGCGGGGCGTTTGGTGCGACAGGACAGCAGGGGGCGGTCGGTATTTCAGATACCGACCGGGTGGTCGGTATTTGAAATACCGTCCACCCCTGGGATCCTACAAGCCGTCAGATCGATTTTATACGGCTTAGATGTTGTGCGGCGCAACTCGCAACAAGGGTCGTCTTCTAGCTCTAGCGAGGAGCGACAGAGGCCTTGAGGGTCCAGCCGGCGCAGGGGAAGCCGATGGCCGCTCGCCTGCTCCCTTGGTGACGGCGGGTGAAGATTGACGGCGGCGAAACGAGACGTGTTTTCCGGCGAACTGTCTGCCGCCGGCGTGGAGCTTATGAGTGGCTCCGGCGACAATGTGCTCGCGCACAAGGTGAAACAGCTTGGGAACTCATCGCTTCCATGCTGACCATTCGGTGAAGAGATTGGTGCGCCATTTTCAGGAGAGGCACTAATCTGCAGAACTGCCTGAAGCTAGCAGACCTGATCAGCAACCTGGGCGACGGCGTGCTCGTCCGGATCCTCCCACGCCGCACCTCGTGGCGCTGCCGCCGCCGCGCGCGGGTGGATGCGCTCGCTACGCCGCGCTGAACGAGGTGAGGTCCATCGATCTCGAGTTGCATGCACCTACCCGCAACGAAGACTCCCGTGATATAGAGATCTCGGTGAGCTTCTCCATGCTTCCCCAAATTAGAGACCCTGCGTTTGGCTACGCAAGGGTACGTGCGGCTGGCCGCTAACGGCTGCGTTCCACGGATCTGTCTACTATGTGGATCAAACCATTTCTTTTTTACTGGAAATTCTAACTAATAATGTCCTGTGTCTTTTCCAACAAATAAAAGTGAATTTGATACCATAATTTTTTAGTTAAAATCAACACGGGGCGCTTTAGCATAATTATTTGTGATGCATGTTCTCTTAAAAAAAACATGTGGTGTGACAACCGAGAAGAAGTGTACATGAAAAAATCAAACAGCGCCAGGGATGATCAACGACCATAGAGTAAACAATTATATCTCAATTCTCAGCACTTGGTGAAGACCTTGACGTCCCTCCACCGCGACTCCATCCGGTACGACATGCCGTTCCTGGTCTGCCCGTAGACGCCGAACTTGAAGTAGTGCGAGCCCCCGCCGCGCCCCGGCACGGTGAGCCTGCGCTCGCCGTCGACGAACACGGTCACGTTCGACGCCGCCACGTCGTGGACCACGTTCAGCCTGAACCACCGGTCGTAGATCCCGGCGTCGACGACGACGTCGTGGTAGTAGGTGAGGCGGCCGCCGTAGACGTGCAGCATCAGCGTCGTCGCGTGCTCCGCCGCGCCGAAGATCTGCATCACCGACGCCCCCGACGTGCCGCACGGGATGTAGCCGTACCCCTCGAACTGCCACACCCCGGAGCTGTACACCAACTGCTTCTTTGTTGAACAGATGATGGAATTAATAAGCAGAAATTACTGTTAAATTTGTTGCTGCAAGATCACAGGAGTAGCTAGATATGCATGGCAGTGTGTTGTTGCTGTGGCTTGCCTCGATCTTGGTCTCGGTGCGGGGGCCGCCGGGGTGGGCGGTGGTGATGGGCTTGTCGGTGGCGTAGACCCACATCCGGCGGACGCCGCCGGCGAGCTCGTAGCGGTCGGCCAGCGGCACGTCGTAGGGCTTCTGCACCTTGAACTGCGCCTCGGTGAGCTCCACGGCCGTGAACCCGTCGGTCAGCAGGCCCTCGCCGCCGGCCGGGCGCACGGCGCACAACGATGCCAGCAGCAGCAGAAGCAGTAATGGCGGTCGTGATGCCGCCATTGCCCTAAGAGTGCCTGTGCCAGGAGCCATCAAAGCTTCTGATGCATGTATGCACATACTGACCCTTGTGTGTACGTCTCTCTCCCTTCTTCGCTGGCTCCGCCATTATTGGCGTACAGTACAGTGTGTTTTATATATAGCTCGACACCTCCGGCCGATCAGATGTCGTCAACAACATGCTGCACGGGTTCTGGACTGAAGATAGCGTGCAGCGCTGTGCAAGGGACAGAGTTGCCGGCGCAGCGAGAGTGGTTGTTAATTCGGAGTTGTGCCGGCGCTCGGAGTTTATTGGGCCTCGGATCGCGCTGAGTCCGGGCAAGGCTTTGGCGCTGCCTTCCTGCCGTCCTGATGGTAGAAGCTACTGTTTATTTTTCCGCGCAAAAAAAAACCACCGTTCATTTACAGTGCATATATAGCGCCAGAAGACGACGGAAACATGTGAATGTGATGGTGTGAGTGTAGGGGCATGTGTCCCCAGCATTAGGCTGCTTTAGGTTTACCTTTTCAATTAGCGGCCGTGCACAATTGGTGAAGATCACCTCTAAAATTCAATGTACATATTCACTACCAGATCCACCACAATGTCTAGAGTTTAATTAAAATGACAAACGATGAGTAGTTATTTTATTCTGTAACTTTTATTGGTTTTCCATTTTTTACTCTCGGCAAAGCCTCCCACTAGGCTTAACTCCCTACGGCCATTAGCATAAAAATATTAGTGAATAGCATAAGTTTAATAAGTTTAATGCTCTCTCAGCAAATGTTGCAAATCGTCTAGTGATTTAATATGTCGAAGCGTGGAATATCAAATTGAGAAAATTATTCTTTACCTATATATGTGATTATTAACATGTAAATCTTGTTTACTTAGGCGATTGATAATGTTTGTTTATACATCTATTATTTACTTAGGAGCTCCATTGATATATATTAACATGTAAATATATTATTATAACATTTAATCTGAAAAAGCTGCCACGGCCATACTCTAATCATCAACCAAACAACTACTTTTTCTTGCATGGCTGCCACAACCGTGGCGTGGCAAAGTGTGGCTATAAACCAAGCATGCACTGTTTATGTTACAGTGGATGGTCTGATGAAAAGTTTCCATCATACGTCCGGATGCTAACAATACCCAAACTATTCACTCAAGGTTTTGCGATCCGGAGGCGCGCATCACTTAACTTATTGTTCCCTACAGCCACACTTACATTTGTGACGTACATTCTGCAATCCGTCATCACACATCGGATCCATTCATCATCGTCTCTCCCACGAACAGATCAGCAGCCTGGCCAGACGTACATGCTCTCTCTTTTTCAACACGGCTTGGTGTAGACGGCGACGTGGTGAGAGTTTTTATAGTTTACATACGAAACTGATTTGCATAGAATATGTTGTCTATAATTTTAGTGTTGCAGAAGATGAACTTTAATATTGCAGATTTTATTTGTTTATGTTGCAATGGACAGTCCAATAAAAAGTTCCCATCGGACATCCAAATGCTACCAATACCGTAACTATTCGCTCTCAAGGCTTTCCGATCGGAGGCATCACTTAGCTTATTGTTCACACTACTGCTACACTTACATTTGTGACGTACATATACTGCAATCCATCATCACACATCGGATCCATTAGTTCATCATTGTCGTCGTCTCCCTCTTTCATCACGGCTTGGTGTAGACGGCGACGTTCTTCCAGCGCGACTCCATGCGGCGCGACGGCTGGTGGTGCGACTGCTTGTACACCCCGAACTTGAAGTAGTGCGCCGCCGCGCCGTGCCCGGCGGCGCTCAGCCTCCTCTCGCCGCCGACGAACACCGTCACGTTCCCCGCCGCCACGTCGTGCACCACGTTCAGCCGCACCCACCGGTCGTACACGCCGCCGTCGGCGACCACCTTCGTCAGGTCGTGGTAGTACGTCAGCCGGCCGCCGTAGACGTGCAGCATCAGCGTCGTCGCGTGCGTCGCCGCGCCGAAGATCTGCATCACCGACGCTCCCGACGTGCCGGACGGGACGAACACGTCGCCCTCGAACTGCCACACGCCGGAGCTGTAGATCTCCTGCGCATGCTCATGCATATATGTGCACATATGCAAAGAGTTACTGAGAAGATCTAAATGTATGATCGATGAACTGGGAAGAGATGATTTCTTGTTGTTGATAGAGATCGAGATGTTATATATGTATACATGTTATACGTACGTCGACTTTGATCTCGGTGCGGGCGCCGCCGGGGTGGGTGGCGCTGATGGGCTTGTCGGTGGCGAAGACCCACATGCGGCGCACGCCGCCGGACTCCGAGTAGCGCTCGCGGAGGGGCACGTCGTAGGGCTTCTGCACCACGAGCTGCGACTCGCGCAGCCGCACGCGGCGGAAGCCGGCGGTGAGGTGAGACGACGAGCCGCCGGAGACCGAGATGGCGGCGGACGGCACCGGCGACAGAGCACAGATCGCCGCCGCCAGCAGCAGGAGAGAGCGCAAGGTGGAAGAAGCAGCCATGATTGACTAGTGTGACTAGTGAGCGAGCCTGTCTGTGTAGTATATTTAAGAGCTCGGTTGCGTGGGCGGACAGTGTACACCGGCGATGGTCTCCATGGCGGGCGGCGCGCGTCATGTCCGTGGCGACGGATAGAGAACGGTGGCCGGCCGGCAGCGCGCCGCGCCATGACAGCGATCAAATGCTTCGGAGTCGGAGTTGGACGGAGGAGATTTCAAGAGGAGAGTCCGACGTCTGCATCGGAGTCGATTCGTCCAACACACATGCATACATGCTCTTGCTGACGCACTCAACCTCTTTCTGACGATCATGCTGTCTGTCAGTCAGAAATTCAGAATCCTTATCCCACGACGTCGACGGCGCTGGCTCGGCCTGTTTAGAGTACCGGGCCGGCGCGGTTGGCCCACGAGTGCACATTTGACGTCATTGGTCATCAGGTCCATATGAAAACTGGTCCATCCTAATTCGTCAACAACCGAAGGACCAAAAGTTCGCCATATTTTTCTATCGCTGTATAAATTTCAAAACTCTCATTTAGCTCCCCCCCTGTATATTCCTCAAATTAGCAACAAAAGGATTTCATATAGAATAATTCAAATTTATTATTTGGTCATGTTCTTTTAGCTTCGAATGAGGCGTGCGTGTGATGATGTGATGTGTGTGACAGCATCTGACTTGTTACTCGCAAAAGAATGAACAGAATGTGGCGTCAGTACACAGAGTTCAGCCGCCAAACAGCCAACAGTATTTTTCTCTCAACAGAAATCAGCACCAGCCACCAACCAACAAGTAATATTTTTCTCTCAGCACAAATCAGCACCAGCCACAAGCTAAATGAACAGACCGGATATACAGTGGCCTATTTTAGATTGTTTCTATTAAAGCAGAGTAAACACTAATGTTTTTTAGGCAAAATTAATGTTTCCTTTGCGGGTAAGAGTAAACATTAATGTTGTTCGATGGTTGTGGTACACGAGAGGATTGTGTGCGATATCATTTCTATTGTCCCATCAGCCGCAGGCAACGCCAAGGCAACGAAGGGTGTGTTTAGGCCTTGTTTTCCAAAATTCCATACTTAAATTTACTATGAAAAAAGAAGATTCCCCATCACATCAAAATGTCATAACATACATATAGACCCAATAGCATAGGGCATGTAGATGAAATCAAAAACTAATTGCACAGTTTTGTTGTACTCTGCGAGATGAACATTTTGAGCCTAATTAATCATTTTTTGACAATTTTTCACACATACAAAAGAAATGTTACAGTGACGCAATGATTAGAAGAGACATCATACACCCAAATTTGGCCTACCTTACCAAATTTGGGATCTAAACAAGGGCTTAGTTCAAAAAGTGGTTGAGAAAGTTTGGTGAAAATGTCACATCGGACACTGTAGCGCACTGTAGCACTTTTCGTTTGTTCGTGGTAAACATTATCCTATCATGATCCTATCGTGTACATTAAAACTATATATTTGGTTTTTTTATTTACCTACGTTTAGTGTTCCATGCATGAAAAGAGAGATTTGATGTGATAGGTGGATAGTGAAGTTTGGAGAGAGAATTTTTGAGTTTTTGGTGGAACTAAACACAGCCGAAGATCATTGCAAGAGAGAAACAACGCGGCAACAAGCAAGAGCTTGGTAGATTTTCAATGTATTTTCTTTATTTTCAGGTTCATTTATTTAATTTTTTTGTATATATTATAGTTATTTTTCCCATCAAGAAAAGGGAAACTATATGATAACTAGAACAAATTTCCAAGAATTTTCTTTCGTATAATGAACTTCATTGTACGAGTTGATTGATCCACAGGATACAAATTAAACATTCAACCACAGATGGACAAGAGATTGACTTGGGAGCCATACACACATGGCTCCCAGTTATTCAACGCAATTATAGATGCAGAGAAAATCAAGCAGTACAGGAACGCACGGGCCCACCTCTCAGTCTCACACAAAGCAAGCTAATTGTCCTTGTCCGGAAGGGACTTATTGTACTGTGACGACAAGTCAAATCACCACGCATCATGCACACAACCAGATCGACAGACAGGTGGCGCGCGGCGGCCGGCGGCGGCGGGGCGCCGGAGCTCGCCGGCCGGTGACGGTGGTGATGATCAGCCGAAGAGGTGGTGGTGCTTCTTCTCGCCGCTGGCCTCCTCTGCGTCCTTGTGGTCCTTCTTCTTCTCGTGGTGCTCGTGGAAGGCGTAGCCGCCGGCGCCGACGGCCGCCGTGGCGGCGATCTCCTCCGTGATCTTGTGCCTGTGCGCGTGCTCCGGGTCCTTCTTCGCCTCGTGCTTCTCGTACTGCACGAAGAAAACTACGTCAATCAATTAATCCATGCAAATCCATCAGAGCACCCAAGTTAGATTAATTAATATGGCCGGCCGGCGGACGGCCGGCGGCGAGACGACGTACGAGTGCGAAGGCGCCGGCGGCGATGGCACCGGCCTCGCCGAGGTGCTGCTTGTGCTTGTGCTCCTTCTCCTCCTTCTTGTACCTCTCGTACTCGTCCTGGCCGGCGGTCACCACCTCGGCGGTCACCGTCTCCGAGTAGCCGCCGTACTCGCCGGTGGGCTGCTGCTCCTCGTCCTTCTTGTGGTGGAAGAAGTGGTGGTGCTTCTCCTCCGACATGATTGCCTTGCTAAGCTACTGGTGTGGTTCTTCACTGGGGAGTAGTACACTTGGGTAGTTCTTGTCGATCCGTGTGTGTGTGACAATGGGATGGCTGGGCTGGGGGTTTTATAGGAGATGCCACGGCAAGAATGGCCGGTGGGATTAAGATATATGACTAAACATGTGAGAAGGAAAATAAACGATGGTATTAACTCAGGTCGCTAAAGCTGGGCATATATTAAGAGGAGCCATGCATATTCTTGGTATATACCCATCACATATGTAACTAAATGTAATTATTTTGGCCCAACAATTCGAACTACTTGATCAAGGTATAGTGTTTTTTTCCCCAAAAAAAGGGGACTACAATTATCAAGCTATGGTCTCAAGTCAAAGTATAGGAAAATAGTACCCATCGCATGTGCAACTGCAACTCACCTTGTCGCTATGACGATTTTGTTATTAAGGAATATTTTCTTACCGATATAACATTTTTTCCTTCTCCATGGAACGAAATTTCTTCATTATTAGAATATATTTTTTGTTTCCCGATGTTCGATCGCTGAAAAGAAATATTCCACGAATAAGGGAAGAATGTTTCATAAGAAAAAAAATGTTCAGATTTCATTAAGATGTGTGATAAGATGAGTTCTAATCGCATATGTGACATATAAGATTCCCAAGAACATGGTGATCATGTACTGACCAGTAGTGCTAAGTGGCTTTCATGTCTATTTCTCGAGTGATTCGCTGGTTTACTGGATTATCAAGATTTGAAAAGAGAACAAACGAATACTCGTTTTGTCAAACCTACAAGGAGCGGGAATCCAAGTTTTTGTTGAGAAATTCAGTCTTGACTCTCTGTTTTTTTGCCAGGTTTTTATTTGCCTGAAAACCAATTGGAAGCAGATTCTTAAGCTCTTATCCACGCGACAGCACTGGAGCCCAATAAGCAAATGGGGGAGGAGGGTGCGCCACGTCATTTGGACGGTGCGTCCCAACGACCTTGTTGCCGGATCCAGTACCCTATGCGTGTGCCGTTGCCCATTGCCAATCAGCTTGGGTAGTCGCCATCCTTTATGCGATCCGTATTGACATGCATGTAGAGTACATGTATACTACGATGTATATGTATACCTTGGCACCCTCCATGCGTCGGCGAGCCAAGAAGGCAGCAAATTGAAACAGATGTAGGAACAAACATCATGCAAGATACAGTCGAAGCAAGATTATTGGCCAATTCAGACCAACGTGGTTTTACCGCAACCGCGTGTGGCCACACACGCTATCATGTGGCCACAAACGTGCCTCCCGCTGCCGCCCATCCTCCGCCCGTCCACGCCTCGCCTCAGCCGTTCCACCGACGCGTCGCTCGCCTCGGCCGCTCCGCCGACGCGCCGCTGCTGCCCTTCCTCCGCCTGGCCACGCCTCGCCTCGACCGCTCCACCAACGTCTCACCGGCCTAGGCCGCTCCGTCGACGCGATGCCGACGCTCCACCGCCGACCCGCTGCCGGCCCTGCCGCTCCACCGCGCCACCGCGGCATGTCCCGCCGCCGG
>OAMR01000290.1:865540-877320 GCA_900205405.1 Echinochloa crus-galli | reverse complement strand
CCACCCCGCCACGGCCCAGCAGCGGGTCGGTGGAGCGGCGCGGCGGCATGTGCGGCGCGCGTGTGCGGAAGCGGCACGGCGGAGCAGTGGGCCATGCCACGGGGGAGAAGAAGGTCGGCGCCGCGGGGCGGGGGAGGGGAGCGGGTCGGCGGCGGCGGGTGCTGCAGCGGCGGGGTGACAGCGGGTCGGCGGCATGTGAGGCGCGGTGAGCGGGTCGGTGGCGCGGCAAGCGGGGCGGGCGAGGCGAGGCACAGGCGGGCTGGGGGAGAAGAGAGAGAGGCAGGTAGCACGAATCTTAAAGCAGCAGATGAACGGTGGGAGATAATGTGTGTGTGCCCACGTTGGGTTGTGGAGTTATATCCATCCGCAATTCAGACACAGTCCACGCAGAAATTGCTTCCGTTACAGTATGTGGTTAAGTCTCAATGATGCGGCCATTTAAGTTCTAAGACTACTAGATTATACACCGGTAAATGAACTCATCGATGTTAACATTAGAGCAACTCCAACAGCCTCTTTATATTCTAGTCTCTATATTTTTGTTTAAAGAGTCATTTAGCTAAGATCCGCTTTTCTTTTCTGGCGATCCGCGGGCGGGCGCGCCGGCAACCGCACCGATGGGGAGCTGCAGCTGTCGGGGCGTGTGCGGCCGGCGTGCCTGAGCGGTCGTCCTGAGGACGCCCAATGCCGGGACGCGCGACGGTGCCGGCGTGGCCGCCTAGTTCGCGGTCACGTCCTGCCCCCGGTGCGGCTTCTTCGGGGCGGCCGATTTGGGAGTTCGTGCCCTAGGTCAACGCCTTCATCGCTCTGCGTCGCCCCCCATGGGGGCAATCTGGACGGATCTCGCTAGCTGTCGTGCAGCCGTCTTCCCCATGAGTTGGCGCCGTCCCTTGCCGGCGGAACCTTGCTCCGGGTGGCGGTGTTCGTCGATGGCAGCCGGAATGCGTCTTTCTAGCGGTGGCGGCGTCCTGTGCGAAGATGCTGGTGTTCTTCCGGTGAGGGTGTTGGTGACGGTGGTGGCAGCGACTTGGGTGAAATCCTTGTCTGGCATGTTTTGCCGGACCGGCGGCGGTGACGTGTCCGTGACACACACCTTGTTGAAGGCGTTGCTGAAGTCGCTGGTCGGACCGTCCTCTGTTGCGTCCGTGGATGATCAATAACTGGGTGAAAACCTAGCCTGGTTTCTCCAGGCCAGCGGCGACAGTGTAGAGCGTCGTCGAAGTTCTTGTTCGTCAAGTTTGTCGACGCACTCATCGCACAGGCTCGCCAGCAGCTCGTCCTCCTCCGACGAGTACGACGAGGACTCGAGGAACATCTTCTTGTCGCGGAGCTTCTCCTCCGACTCGTCCGACTTCTACAACTGCCCGTGCAAGGGCGCCAGGGGGCGCGCCTCCGTGTCGGGCCCAGTACAGCTTCGAGCGGGCGGAGGGCCACGGGCGGAGCGCGGGGCGGCGGCGCTCGGCCGTGGCGCGGAGCGCGGAGCGAGCGAGGCCGGCGAGTAGGAGGGCCGCTAGTGCCCGTGGCCCGGTGGAAGGAGCGCGCCGCGGCCAACAGCAGCTCGTCGCGCCGGCTGTCGACGCACTCATCGCACAGGCTCGCCAGCAGCTCGTCCTCCTCCGACGAGTACGACGAGGACTCGAGGAACATCTTCTTGTCGCGGAGCTTCTCCTCCGACTCGTCCGACTTCTACAACTGCCCGTGCAAGGGCGCCAGGGGGCGCGCCTCCGTGTCGGGCCCAGTACAGCTTCGAGCGGGCGGAGGGCCACGGGCGGAGCGCGGGGCGGCGGCGCTCGGCCGGCCGCGGCGGCGCGAACCAGCTAGCCCGCCCGGCGGTCCTCTCCACCAGCGTCGCCGCGGAGCGGGCTCGGGATGCTGCCGGGGATCCACTTCGACACGGCGGCGGCGCGGCAGAGGCGACGCCATCCGGTGCTGAACGCGGCGCGGCAGGAGGGCGGGAACGGGGATTTAGCGCGGGAGAGATCGACGCCCACGTGGTTCGGAGGTTTGGCGAGGCGGCCGCGCTCGCCACAGCTAGCGAGCGGAAGGGGGAGGTTGGCGAGGGAGATAGCGATTCTGGAAACTAACGAGGCTGTTGGAAGGAGCTTTTTGACGTTTGTTTTTCATTTTTGGAGATAGAAAATAATATAGAGAGGCTGTTGGAGTTGCTCTTAGGTGTCGGTTTAGCCATACATAAGCGCTCTCATAGGTTTGACTTAAGGTGGGCACATGTGTATGAACATCTATGTCTGTTTTCTTTCTAAAAGAAAATTGAAGCTCAAACTTAATTACAAGTGAATGTGCATAAAAAGTTAAATGAAAATTGGTAAATTACAAAGATTTAACTAAAGTTAAAAAGTTATGGTAAAAAGTTAAAAAGTCCCAACTAGTCTCGTTGCAGTGAGAATTATGTAACACAAACTTATGGTTTGAAGACAATGTCGGCAGTCTTACTAAATCTTAGAGATGAAACCTAGGGTCACCGATCATGTACGAACGACTTAACTAAAAGGTCATCAGTTTTTTTCAATGGATACAGCCTATCTTTTGACAAAATAAATCATGCATTGCCTACACTCGAAGCAATTGCCGTCCATTGGACCTGTAAATGTATTTTTGTGGCACATCAAATGGTGTTTTGATTGCGATGTTAACGACTTAACCTCATAGGGTTCTCCCATCCACAAAATATGCCTTTTCATTTCTTTTTTGTTTGGTGAGACACCAGAAATGGGTCCGTGCAAATCAAAGAAATTAATAAAAAAATTGCAACATCTCATCGGACTCAAAGTATGTGATTCCCTCACATGATTAAGCTGGATACATGCATGTGGCATAATAAGCTTTTCTCTAATGCCATCGAATATCCAAAATCCAGTATGATTGATTACAACCAACTTCAAATATACATATAAAACACAATGGCATAATGTGTTTTCATCGCCCTTATCTAAGATTACAAACGATGAACGAAACAATAGTAACCGTAATTTTTCTAAATTTGAAGAAAGGTGATAATCCCTTATATTATTTTGGGAATTATATCATATTGTTTCTCATGTTTATATATATACACCATACCGTACTGTATATATGGTCATAAGTGCTTCTTTTCCTTTTGCTAAAGATGAGCATGATGCAAATCACAGGCGATCGAGCTGCCAGTTGTCGGCCACTTGATCAACACAAAAATATCTTCCCCAGATGATCTATATATGAAGGCGACGACCCTTCTCCATTCATCATCATCATGGTCTTGGTTGCCAACAACACTCTTTTTCGCGAACGTGCCTTAGCACGTATTTCATTAAGAAGGAAGCAGTTACAGACATTGTTCGGTGCAGGTCAAACAGAAGTTGACCACACCAAACCCACAAAGGACTAAGTTGAGAGAAAAAACATAAAACAGCCGACAAAACAAATGGCCAACGACAAAGATAGAGAAGAAACCCTACACAACCCAAGCAAGCAGCATAAAGCATCTGAACCTACAAAAATGACAACATCACCAAGAATTGCCGACTACGACCACCAAACAACAAACAGGTGGCTAAGCATCCACCCGAAGAACGACGGCAAAGTATCCGTCGGAGACGACCAACCAGCATCACGACATTGACGGCAAAGCATCCGTCAGAGCGGCCAAGCAACCGCACAACAGAGTAGCAAGGGCGGCAAAGCATCCGCCAAACCCGGTGGCAAAGCATCCACCGGAACAGCCGCAGCTCCAGCAATTCCACGATGATGAAGCGACCATAAGGCATAGGTAAGTGCAGAAGGAAAAACTCCCCTAGTCGAACACGACCACCGCAGAGACCAATACCAAGACCAGCCGGAGATGGGGACGCCGAAGATGGGGACGATGCTCAGAACATACCCCAAAGTGACGGCAGCAGCAGGAAATCGTCGAGCTTCCAAGACGGCGCCTCAAGGAAGGGTGCGACACCAGTGGCGCCGTCGCCGTCTGACCAAGAAGTCAGGTTTTCACCTGGAGAGCTCAACAGAGAGGGAGGGAGAGGGAGAGAGAATGACGCCTTCAAGAAGGTGAGCGGCGCCCGCAGGCGTCGCCGTCATCGGCATGGCTTTCGCCTTCGCCCGCTCCCTCCACAGTCCATGCTGCTGCCACCACCAAGCACTCCGCGCCTCCACCGGCAGGGAAGGGCGCCAGGGAGCCCCGCCCCAGACGGCCACGAAGTCAGCCTACCGCCGACCGAGGGAGCGCGCCCCTCCCCGGGGACCGCAGAAAGCGGCGGCGAGGCAGAGGCCGGCCGGTGACGCGTGGGACTGTCCACCACGGAGGCAGTGGACCCCGTCGCACGGAGCACCTCCACCGCCAGCTGGCCCTCGATGGTGGGAGGCGCAGCGAGAGGGGGCGCCTCCACTCTCCCGGCCGCTTGTAGATGCGGCGTCGACAAGGCAGGGCCGGCCGGGGAGGAGTAGACGAGTCGAGGCGGAGGCCCTCCGGCAGCGGCCCCCCGTCCTCATGGCGGTCGAGAGGTGAACGAGGTGGGGGAGAGAGGTTCCCGCTCCCGGGATGCATAGATCCGGACACGAGAAGAGAGAATCTGCCGGCGGTCAGGCGGTGACCGGTAAACCGGCGAGCGGCGGCGGATCTGACGACCGGCGGCGGCTAGGGTTTGTAGGGAGAGGGGAGGAGGAGGGAAAGGGAGGGAGCAGGAGAGGGCAGGGGCCGGCTTCGGCGCCGCTGCAGGCCGCCGCCGCCGCCGGAGGCAGCGGCGGCGGCCACCAGGGGCAGGCGGGGTGGGGCTGTTCGGGCGGCGGTGCGTCGCCCCCGAGTCGCCCAGGAGGGAGCGACGCGGGGGAAGGGAGGTCTCTCCTCTGCCAACAACACTCTGATCGGGCATTGCATTGCGACCACAGAAACTTGTGAAAAAAAAATATATAACAAGTGAAGGCCTGTGATCTCCCCCAAGTGAAGCTGCAGCCAGCAGTTGCAAAAGGTCAAGGTAGTTGTTACCTGTGATCTGGGTCAGGTAACAACTTGTGGCCAACTGTGCACGTAAATTGTACTAGTGGTTGACTAGCTTTAGAAAGTCACTTAAACAGGATTAACCATAAAGCATTGTACTGTGCACGTCATACTAGCAAGTAGTATTACAAAGATATAATTTATTTAGTTGTGTGTCACATGCCACGCATGTAGGATTTAACTGAAAATTCCATTTTTCTTGGCAAAATTTGGAAAAAGCATAGAACTCATAAAAATAAAGTTACTGTTAGTCTTGGAGCTGTACGTATGATTTAAATAAAATGACCATTCGATCTCAATCTAAATGTAGTATTACAAAGATATAATTTATTTAGTTGTGTGTCACATGCCACGCATGTAGGATTTAACTGAAAATTCCATTTTTCTTGGCAAAATTTGGAAAAAGCATAGAACTCATAAAAATAAAGTTACTGTTAGTCTTGGAGCTGTACGTATGATTTAAATAAAATGACCATTCGATCTCAATCTAAATGTAGTATTACAAAGATATAATTTATTTAGTTGTGTGTCACATGCCACGCATGTAGGATTTAACTGAAAATTCCATTTTTCTTGGCAAAATTTGGAAAAAGCATAGAACTCATAAAAATAAAGTTACTGTTAGTCTTGGAGCTGTACGTATAGGCAGGGCCGGCCGGGGAGGAGTAGACGAGTCGAGGCGGAGGCCCTCCGGCAGCGGCCCCCCGTCCTCATGGCGGTCGAGAGGTGAACGAGGTGGGGGAGAGAGGTTCCCGCTCCCGGGATGCATAGATCCGGACACGAGAAGAGAGAATCTGCCGGCGGTCAATTGCGACCACAGAAACTTGTGAAAAAAAAATATATAACAAGTGAAGGCCTGTGATCTCCCCCAAGTGAAGCTGCAGCCAGCAGTTGCAAAAGGTCAAGGTAGTTGTTACCTGTGATCTGGGTCAGGTAACAACTTGTGGCCAACTGTGCACGTAAATTGTACTAGTGGTTGACTAGCTTTAGAAAGTCACTTAAACAGGATTAACCATAAAGCATTGTACTGTGCACGTCATACTAGCAAGTAGTATTACAAAGATATAATTTATTTAGTTGTGTGTCACATGCCACGCATGTAGGATTTAACTGAAAATTCCATTTTTCTTGGCAAAATTTGGAAAAAGCATAGAACTCATAAAAATAAAGTTACTGTTAGTCTTGGAGCTGTACGTATGATTTAAATAAAATGACCATTCGATCTCAATCTAAATGTAGTATTACAAAGATATAATTTATTTAGTTGTGTGTCACATGCCACGCATGTAGGATTTAACTGAAAATTCCATTTTTCTTGGCAAAATTTGGAAAAAGCATAGAACTCATAAAAATAAAGTTACTGTTAGTCTTGGAGCTGTACGTATGATTTAAATAAAATGACCATTCGATCTCAATCTAAATGTAGTACAGAAATTATTCCATTTAACTTTTCATAGTTAATTAGCGCAGGTTTTTGTTTATGGTGTTGATGCTATTCGAAGCAGATGAACAATGACACCGAAATTAAAGGACGAAAGCAGGAGAGATAAAAGACCAAATAAAACAAGCGATATGCGTGCTTGCATGCTTGGATCCAAAGCAAGGTAGATCCAAGTGTTCCATGGAGCAATAATGCAGCGGCAACCACTCCATTATTGTTGTGGAATTGAGAGAGTTAGCCCTACACTCCATTTGTTCCCAAGTGTCATGGAGGGATTAAGAGCAAGTGCGATCGATCTGTATCTTCACCGCAATCAAAACTTTTGGGTATATGCACATGCACGGATGGATGAATGCCATGGCCCATGGCCGTACAGTTCTGACATTTTGCAGCATTGTACCTACTCCCTTGGGGGCCTCCCGTTTAGGCCTCCTTTGGAACGTAGGATTTATGGAGGAATTTTGTAGGATTGAAATCCTATAGGAATTTTTCCTATGTAGCCCTTTGGAACAAAGGATTGGCTATCCTAAAATCCTTCAAAATTCCTATGGAATGGCCCAATCCATTGCAATTTTGGAGGAAATCTAACATGAGGTCCAACCTCTTGAAAACTTTCCTTTGTGTCTCTCTCTCTTCACATTCTTGTGTTTTTCCTATGTTGCATCCAAACACTATGTAACAAAATTTCCTATGTTTTCAAACCCTATAGGATTGCAAGTTACATGCACCTCAATTCCTATGGTTTTCCTATTCCTATGTTTTGAGAATCCTTTGTTCCAAAGAGGCCCTTAAAGTGTATTATCATCGGGCATAGCCTCTAGTACGACACAGTAAATAATACTGTTTCCTCCCTCAAAAAAAAATAATACTGTTTCCTATAAAATCAATAATTCATAGTGTGTCTTGTTTAGATGAATTCCTGCTAATTGAAATGGGAACCCAAGGGAATGGGAAAGTACAATGACTTTTCGGGTTCGCTATTTAGCGTATCCTGTTTGCTAATCCCATGGTTTTACCCCTGCATGGGCTAGCAAATTTAAGTAATAGAAATTCTGACACTATCGTAAAAAGTGACATCAGTACCGGTCCGAAGATCCCAATTAGTACTACCAGTATTGGCTGGCCGACACTAAACTAGCCATTAGCATGTAGCGGCCTGTGAACACTTTAGTACTGGCTAGTGGTTCCAGCCGGTACTAACGTGCCCCCACGGGTACTATGCTTACGGGCCGGTACTAAATACGAGCATTAATACCGATTCCAATTCGTCCGGTACTAACGTATGCGGTCTAGACAGATTTCCCTTTGAGTCAATTGGCTATGTTTATTAACTACTTTACTTTTGATAAAAGGCGTACATGCAGAAGATTTTCACTAAAATTTTATATTATAACATAAAAATGGTTTACATAAAATTCTGCAAATGATTTCTCTTATTTGAGAGAGAGGTAGGGGTTAGAAAATATACAAGAGTATCAGGCCATACATGCCAATCTATCTCCAGCAAGCAAATTTAGCTAAGCTATGAGCCTCTCCATATATTACGATTTAAGAGCATCTTCAACAGACTAGCTAAATCTATTCAAATCTGTAAAAAAAGAAAAACAGTAGAAAAAAGTGATCCAACAGTCTCTCTATCTTGTTGTCTATTCTATCCGGCTCGGTTTCGCGTGCCCTCCCTCGGTATTTTTGCCGAGCCGCTCCCACTCGCCATCTTTCCCGCCCAGTCGCCCACCAATTCCGCTCCGTCACAATCCTCTTTCCGTCGCGCGGGAGTCGTGCTCGCGAGCTCCCCCTCCGACGAGATACCTCGCTACTCGCAGCGGCTGCAGCAGAGAAATAAAGTGGAGCGGAGAGCTGCAGTGGCCACGGGGAGCGACGGAGAAGCACGGCTCGTCGTCACCAAGACCTCCGCCGACGGGGTCCGGCCGCTGGCGCAGGTGGAGGCGGGAGGCGCTCATCGCCTCCTTTGCTCGGCGTAGGAGCAGGATCACAGCACCTGGGACGGCGTGATGCCACTTGATTGCGCTTGTTGGCGAACGGCTTCCTCCGACTCGCCCGGCGCACGCCACGCGCACGACGCGTTCCACGCGCTCGGCGCGCACGGCGCGCCCGACGCGCACGGCGCGCCCAACGCGCACGACGCGCAGTGCCGCTCGCTCCGCTCGCTCCGCTCGCTCCATCGCACGTCTTCCATTAGACCAGGGATTAGTTAGTCTTCTAGCCGGTGCTCATGGGATTAGTTAGTCTTCTAGCCGGTGCTCATGCTCTGTTGTTGTCTGACCTTAGGACCGGCAATCCACCTAGGGGTACCCGAGTGGTTGATTCGTAGGTGGGGTGATTGATGAGCTAGCACCTTGATGGTACATAGGAGACACTGATTTAGACAGGTTCGGGCTACCCGGAGGTATAATACCCTACGTCCTGTGTCGGTGGCGTCGTTTGTATTGCTGGTACTCGGCCGAGCTTCAGGAAGCTTGGACGAGCATATGGTTTATAGGATGAGATGCGTTGTCCTTCATGGGGTGCCCTAGGTCGCTTTATGTAGGGTAGCGGGCTAGGGTTTACAAGTCGGTTTCCATCTAAACCTACTTGACTCCGACCAGGACTCTAGTCCGGGTCGGTTACACCAGCCCCCGAGCATGCGAGGTCGGCCGCACGACGAGAGAAAAATGCCGAGTCGCCGCGCGCCAGCCCCCGAGCATGCGAGGCCGGATGCACGACGAAGGAAAACGCCGAGTCGCCGCATGCGCCAGCCCCCGAGCATGCGAGGTCGGACGCACGACGAGAGAAAACGTCGAGTCGCCGCGTGCCAGCCCCCGAGCATGCGAGGTCGGCCGCACGACGAGAGCGGGGAAACGCCGAGTCGCCGCGCGCGCCAGCCCCCGAGCATGCGAGGTCGGCCGCGCAATGAAGGTAACGCAGGGTCGCCGCACGCGCCAGCCCCCGAGCATGCGAGGTCGGCCGCACGACGAGAGGAAAATGCCTAGTCGCCGCGCGCCAGCCCCCGAGCATGCGAGGCCGGACGCACGACGAAAGAAAAACGCCGAGTCGCCGCGCGCGCCCGCCCCCGAGCATGCGAGGTTGGCCGCGCGACGGAAGAAAACGTCGTTGTACCTGTGAGGGAAAGGGAGAAAAATAGTAGTCTTTTGGAGAAACGATAGTAAACTTATTTGTAATAAGTACTTGATATTGCTTTTGTATTTGCAATTTTTGTTTTGAGTCGATTTTATCAACCCCAATCACTTCACCGCTATCATGACAAGCGCTAGGGACTCGGGCGAAGAACTGGCTGGGGCTCTCATGGAGGCAGCACTCCTACATGCTACGATGCTCTGCATGGAGGCTTAGTCGTAGGTAGGGTCCCGGCCGAGTACTTTCGCGCGTGTTTAGATTTTGGATACAGTGAGTCGGACTTGCCGTGTTAGTTTGCTTGCATGAGCAGTTTGGTTAGGGGCGAGCACATAGCTGCCGTAAATTAAATAATACAGGTCGGCGGTTGTCTCATAGATGTGGAGAAAAAGATATGCACATGACGATCTGTTTTTGCCGTACGAAAACACCGTTATCAATGGACTGCGGCGGCAACCCGGTGAGCCACAGGAGTGCCGCCTTTCCCAGCATGACCGGGAAGTAAGCTGCCGCCTGGTCGGTGCTGCCGCGTGCGGCCTTGACTGCAGTGATATAAGTTTGGATCCACAACTTGGGGTCGGAGCGGCCGTCGAACTTCTCGACCATGGCCGGCTTGAAGGTATCCGGCCACGAGACCTGACGGAGGCGTTTGGTGAATGTCTGGAAGCCTTCGATCTCGAAGTCGTTGTCGCCGAAGTCGTCGTCGTCGCCGTTGTGGCGGCGCCCCTGCGCTCTTGGTGAGCTGTAGTGGCGATCGTATCAATCGCGTTCGTTGAGTTCGCGGCGTGCGCGGTGGTCGCCGGCCTCAGAGTACTCGGAGTGGCTGGCTCGGCGCGTGGCGGTTCCGAGGGTGCCTGCCCTCAGATTTGTCGGGCTGGTGGTCAGCCGTTCGTTCCTGATCGACCTCCTCCGGGATGTCATGCAAGGTTGGAGATCTATAGCGGCGCCGTCCGCGTTCAGATCTGCTGTGCCCGGTCCTGCGGGAACTCGATCTGCTCGAGCGTGATCGGCTAGATCGTGACCTAGCCTCTCTATCCTTCTGGTGTAGGTTCTGCGCGACGGCCAGACGGGCTCGGAGCCGGGCCGCCTCTGGGGTGGCTGCCATGTGATCCAGCTCGGCGATGCACGCCGCCATGGCCGCTGACGGTGTTTGAAAGTTGGCCTGGGCCCGTTTGAACTCGCGCGCTAGATTGCGCGGTCCAGCGGATCCAGCTCCTCGTGGCGCGAACTTCCATCAGCTTGCCGATCTGCATCTTCCGCCTGCCGGCGCTAAGCTCGGAGGGTGTTTGCGTCGATGCGGCGTTGTCGTGCTGACGCGTTCTCGTTGTCTTCGGTTGGTTGGTCTTCAGAGACGAGTACCTCGCGGTCTGGCCGCGAGATACGGTCCTGGGACGGGTCATCCGAGTTCTCGGGGGTCCCCAGTATGGTCCTGGCGATCTGGAACTCACCGCAATCTGGAAGCTGGGTGGGTTCGGGCGGGTTTCCAGATTGGATCTGGGCCTCACGCTGCGGGAGCCGGTCGGAGTAATCGGCAGCCGCGTTCTTCAGTCCGTGGGGGAACGTGTTCCCCGAGCGGTCCAAGACTCGCTTGGACATGGAGATGCACTCAGGGAGCGTGTCGTTAATGCGGTTTAGCCCATCGATGATCTCGTCGGGGTAAGGTACTCGGCGACGCGGGAGTAGATCTGGGATCTGCTCACGGACACTGAGCTGCTCGATCTGCTGCATGAGCTGATCGGGCACGTCGGAAGGAGTTTCAGGGGGTTGAGGTTGAGTCCGCCGGCGTCAAGCCGGCGTTGGTGGAGCTGGAGTCGCTGGAGTCGGCGAAGAAGCTGCATCCCGCGAGGTACTTGGGGCTGCCGCTCATGCTAGCCGGGAAGACGACGTCGGATCGATCTGCCATCAAGCCAACGGTGTTTTCGAATCGAAAAAACTCACCAATCTACCCCTACCTGGCGCGCCAACTGTCGGACCGGCAATCCACCTGGGGGTACCCGAGTGATTGATTTGTAGGCGGGGCGATTGATGAACTAGTGACTTGATGGTACACAGGAGGCACTGATTTAGACAGGTTCGGGCTACCCGGAGGTATAATACCCTACGTCCTGTGTTGGTGGCGTCATTTGTATTGCTGGGACTCGGCCGAGCTTCAGGAAGCCGGGTCGAGCGTATGGTTTACAGGGTGTGTTGTGATGCCCTCGTGGGGGTGCCCTAGGCCGC
>OAMR01000290.1:850551-865456 GCA_900205405.1 Echinochloa crus-galli | reverse complement strand
CGTAGGGGTCGGCTCATGGGCCTGTCAGAGGTGGGCCTTGGCCGCTGTAGTCTGGTCTGACAGTGGGCCCAGGGGTACCCATATCCCACAGTTGTACATGTATAAATGTAAGCTCACAAGATCAATGAAGTCACGGTTGATCTATTTCTCTTCTACATGGTATCAGTGACCTTCTGATCCTAGACTTCCGCTGCTTCTCTCTTCCCTGATCCTCGCCATGTCGCACAGCTCCAACGCGTCCGACGTCTCATCTTCCTCTGACGATGAGCCTGTGCCGGCGCCCCCTGCTTCTGTTCTCCAAACCGTCAACATCCGCTCCCACGTCCCGGTCGTTCTCGACCTCGACGTCTCCAACTACAGCCAGTGGCACTGCAGCTTCGAATCGGTCCTCGGCAAGTTCGGTCTGGAAGCTCATGTCCAGGAGCCGCCTGCTCTCGAGCTCCGCACTGCCGAGTGGCGCCGGGCTGACCACTGCGTGGTCAATTGGCTCCACAACTCCATCGCCAAGAGCGTCTTCGACGTCGTCTACAAGCCCCGCGCCTCCGCCTTCACTGTGTGGAGTGATATCGAAGGCGTCTTCCGCGACAACGCCGTCCAGCGCTCTGTCTACCTTGAGACCGAGTTCCGCTCGATCACTCGAGGCGACATGACCATCACGCAGTTCACCGCCAAGCTGAAGCAGCTCGCCGACGGCCTCCGCGACATCAACATGCCCGTGTTGGAGCCCAGCCAGGTGCTCAATCTTCTGCGCGGCCTTAACCCCAAGTTTCGCCATCTTCGCGCCGGCATCGCCGATCGGAGTCCGACGCACACTTTCATGAGCGATTGCTCATACCTGCTGCTGGCGGAGCTTCAGATCCAGCACGCCGCCAAGGCCGAAGCCAGCGAGGCCCTCTACGTCGCCACTGGGTCCTCCTCCGGTTCCTCCGACACCACCGGCCAGCCTCGCCCCAAGGGCAAGGGCAAGCGCCGGGGCCGAGGTGGCGGGGCTCCTCCCGGCGCCGCTCCACCAACTGCTGGCGGCGGCGCTGGTGCAGGGCATGGCGGCCAACCTCGCCCCACTGCGCCCTGGGGTTACAACCCTTGGACAGGCTTAGTGCAGGCCTGGCCTTCCCCGTTCCGGGCCCCTGGAGCGGGGGTGTAGGGCCCCCGGCCTCCCTTTCAGGCCCAACACGCCATGACGGCGCAGTACCAGCTCCCGCCTCCTCCTCCGGCATCTCCTGGACTGCAACAGAATGGCGCCTGGGACACCAGCGCCCTCTACAGCGCGCTGCAGTCCGCCGGCGTCGCCACCGCTGCTCCTCCATGCTCTGCGGATTAGTTCCTTGACACCGGTGCTTCTGCCCACGTGTCTTCCACTCCTGGTATTCTTTCCCATCCCCGATCTCTCCCTTTCTCATCCTGCATCACTGTCGGAAACGGTGCCAAGCTGCCTGTTACACATACAGCTTCCACCTCCATTCCCACATCCTCTACTGCTTTAAATCTTCACAATGTTCTTGTTTCTCCTCCTCTGATTAAGAACTTGATCTCTGTGAAAAAGCTGACCCGTGATAATAACGTCTCAATTGAATTTGACCCCTCTGGTTTCTCCATCAAGGATCTTCAAACACAGGTGGTGAGGCTCCGCTGTGAAAGCCCAGGTGACCTGTATCCTCTACACCTGCCGACGCCACACGCTCTCTCTGTGACCTCCTCGCCGTCGGTGGAGCGCTGGCATCAGCGGCTTGGGCACCCTGGCTCAGCTTTCCTGTCCAAGGTTCTTGGTTCATTTCCCTTCCAGTGTAATAAGTCGGATCCGCACCATTGTCCCGCTTGCAATGTGGGCAAGAATGTGCGATTGCCCTTTCAGTCTTCCTCTAGTCAGAGTCTTTTTCCTTTTCAATTAGTGCATACAGATGTGTGGACCTCTCCAATTTACAATAATTCCGGTTACAAATACTATGTGGTGTTTCTTGATGATTTTACCCACTATATTTGGACCTTTCCCGTTCGCAATAAATCTGAGGTTTTTCCAATTGTTCGCTCTTTCTTTGCCTATGCGCGTACTCAATTCGGACTCCCTGTTTTAGCACTGCAATCTGACAACGGCAAGGAGTATGACTCGTATGCGCTTCGTTCTCTCTTGTCCCTCCACGGCGCTGTTCTTCGCCTCTCCTGCCCCTACACTTCTCAGCAGAATGGCAAGGCTGAGCGGGTCCTTCGGACGCTTAACGATTGTGTGCGCACCATGCTTGTTCACAGTGCTGCTCCTCTGTCTTTTGGGCTGAAGCTTTGCAGACGGCGACACACTTGATCAACCGACGCCCATGTCGTGCGACGGGCGACCTCACGCCGCACCAGATGCTGCTCGGCGCTCCTCCGACGTACGATCATCTTCGCGTGTTCGGCTGCCTCTGCTACCCCAACACCATCGCCACGACACCGCACAAGCTTCACCCGCGGTCCCTGGCCTGCGTCTTCATCGGCTACCCGGCAGACCATCGTGGCTATCGCTGCTACGACATGGTCTCCCGTTGGGTGTTCACGTCACGACGCGCCATCAGTCCGTTCGCCTGCTCCGTCACCACAGGATCACAGCGATGACATCGTCGTTCTTCTTCCTGCTCCAACACACCGTGCCGCTGCGCCTGTTGGTGCTGCCCCGGCTCATGACGTCGCGCCCCGCCCTTGCCAGCATCGTCATTGACCACTGGCTCCTCTCCGGTTCCCGGCTCTGCATCACCTCCCTCGCCAGCTGCGTCTCCACCAGCACCCAGCGCGCCGCCTCGTCACGTAATGACGACACGCCGCGTGCCGGGATCAGCAAGCCGAACCCGCGCTACGCTGACGCCCTGGCGGCCACAACGACCTTGTCACCGACACCTACGTCCGTCCGCGCGGCGCTCAGCGATCCAAACTGGAAGGCAGCCATGCAGGCTGAGTACGACGCGCTCCTCGCGAACCGGACGTGGACTCTGGTTCCCCGGCCCCCTGACGCTCGTGTTATCACGGGCAAATGGGTTTTCAAGACCAAGCTGCATCCTGACGGCTCCCTCGACAAGTACAAGGCTCGCTGGGTGGTGCGTGGGTTTAATCAACGTCCCGGCATCGACTTTGGCGAGACGTTCTCGCCCGTTGTCAAACCGGCGACGATCCGCACCGTCCTGACGCTGATCTCCTCGAAGCAATGGCCGGCGCATCAATTGGATGTCTCCAATGCGTTCCTGCACAGCCATCTCCAAGAGCGCGTCCTGTGCCACCAACCCACCGGCTTCGAGGATGCTGCCCGCCCAACGGACGTGTGCCTTCTCTCCCGCTCCCTGTACGGTCTGCGTCAAGCTCCGCGCGCCTGGTTCACGCGATCCATCGATCATGTGACCAGCCTCGGCTTCACCCAGTCACGCGCCGACTCATCTCTGTTCGTGCTACGCCGCGGTAACGACATGGCTTATCTGCTTCTCTATGTCGACGACATAATCCTTTCTGCCTCTTCGTCGAGCCTGCTACAACATGTCATCGCTCGTCTTCAAGCGGCGTTCAAGCTCAAGGACATGGGGCCCCTGAAGTACTTCCTCGGCATCGAGGTGACGCGCAACACCGATGGCTTCGTCCTCAGTCAATCCAAGTACGCCGCCGACGTCTTGGAACACGCGGGTATGGCAAACTGCAAGCCGGTGGCCACACCGGCGGACGCGAAGCCCAAGCTGTCCAGCGATGAGGGTGTTCTCTTCAAGGATCCCTCGTGGTACCGCAGCATGGCAGGCGCCCTCCAGTACCTGACCCTGACGCGCCCCGACATTGCCTACGCCGTCCAGCAGGTCTGCTTACATATGCATGCCCCGCGCGAAGCCCACGCCGTCCTCCTCAAGCGGATCCTGCGCTACATCAAGGGCACGGCCGCGTTCGGTCTGCATCTTCGCGCCTCGACATCGCCAACGCTCACCGCCTTCAGCAACGCCGACTGGGCTGGCTGCCCCGACACCCGGCGTTCTACATCTAGCTTCTGCATCTTCCTCGGCGACTCGCTGATCTCATGGTCGTCCAAGCGGCAAACGACCGTGTCACGATCAAGCGCGGAAGCCGAGTACAGAGGCGTGGCGAACGCGGTGGCCGAGTGCACTTGGTTGCGTCAGCTGCTTGGTGAGCTTCACTGCTAGGTTCCGCAGGCGATGATCGCGTACTGTGACAACATCTCAAGTGTCTACATGTCCAAGAACCCGGTGCACCACAAGCGAACCAAGCACATTGAGCTCGACATCCATTTCGTCAGGGAGAAGGTCGCGCTCGGTGAGCTTCGCGTCTTGCCGATCCCGAGTGCCCACCAGTTCGATGACGTGTTCACCAAAGGGCTTCCTTCAAGCATGTTCAACGAGTTCCGGACCAGTCTCTGCGTCGGTGATACGACGGCTGCGACTGCGGGGGGTGTTGGCGAACGACTTCCTCCGACTCGCCCGGCGCACGCCACGCGCACGACGCGTTCCACGCGCTCGGCGCGCACGGCGCGCCCGACACGCACGACGCGTAGTGCCGCTCGCTCCGCTCGCTCCATCGCACGTCTTCCATTAGACCAGGGATTAGTTAGTCTTCTAGCCGGTGCTCATGCTCTGTTGTACATGTATAAATGTAAGCTCACAAGATCAATGAAGTCACGGTTGATCTATTTCTCTTCTACAGCGCTACCTCCCCGCGCATCCTCCGCTTCTCGACTGGGATCCCCGTCCCCGCGGGTAGCCTCGCCGGTTCCGTCCGCCGCTCCCTGCGGGTGGCCTCATCCCGCGGCCTTGCAAGGGAAGCTGTGTCCGCAGGCGGTGCTCGACATGGAATCCACATCTGCGCGGCCGCTCCCTGCGGGCGGTCTCATCGTGGAGCTGAGTCCCCGCAAGCAACCTCGCCGAGGGAGCACGTCCGCCGCTCCGCGCGAGTGGCCTCGTCTGGGAAGGCCTCGGGCGGACCTGCAGGCTTCCATCTTCTTCCTTGGCCGGTTGCGAGCATAAAAATTACAGCTTTATTTGTTTGATTGCAGCTAAAAGCACTCCAGATCGAGTCCAGAATGGATCCATCCCGTCCACAATGATGCTCAAGCTGGTTATTAGGATAATAGGATTGATGCATTCTTCCCCTCTTGTAGACATCGCTGATTTCTAACTTGCCGTTGTCCGGGGAGTTGCGTCCGCTGCTAGTCGGAGGAGGCACGTCTGCGTCGCCACTCCCCACGGGCGGCTTTCCTTTGTAAAAAAATCGGTTGTCCGCCTTCCCCTGCTTCGACCCCCGATCAGGAGACTCTTTGATTGATAAGAGCCATTTTATGAGAAGTCGGAATAAGCCATTTTACCAAATATTATTTTGAAATGGTTTCAGCTTCATCCGAGAAGCCACTTTATCAAAGAAGCCACAGCACCCATCGGCCAGCTCCAACTCCCTCAGGACCCTTGGCCATTGCCGGCTGCGAGCCGCTCACCTGAGAGCCATGACCCTCCCTGCAAACGGCCTCCGTCCCGGCCGTGCCACACTGCCATGGACCTCCTCCAAGAGCTACACAAGGCGCTGGCTGAATCCCATCAGAACATCATTGAGGCTACAATTTGCGAAGGAAGTCATACAGTATGAACCCATACTCACCTCGCGGCGAAAATTCATTTAGCTTTATCGAGTTCCTGTGCCTAATCTGGCCAAGAGTCTTCAGTTCTCTGACCATGTTCTTGGATGATCTTTCTGTACAGAAATTGCAAGCTTCTTTAGTTCTTTACAGCGTACACTTCTCCAAGTCCCAGAGATGCCCTGTAAACAGTTCCATGAGCCCCTGAACCGGCCGCATACTGGCCATCAAAGTTTTCAGTCACCCGTATAGCCTCTTTGTGTTTAGCAAGGGAGTATTGACAAATTCCGGTCACGGCACTTCAGAAGCATGCAGTTGAGTTCGGGTTCATACAGCTGCTCCAAGAGATGATGTACCAAGAGCTATAAGCGCAATCTTGAGCCGGCCGTGCACTCTTCTTGTCCTCAGTGCTCCACAATGTGTCAAGATGCAATCAGCTCCCTTGCAAGAAAAATCACTGGTACTGCGAGAGATACACATAGGCCTGGATTTCAAAAGCCCAATAAGTTTTTCCTTGCACCTGTCCACTAAATTAATTATAAGAAACATCGTAGGCATGCAAGACCATAGGAACAGGGAGACTATTCAGTATTCAGTGACAAAATCCAAACTTTCCGACTCCACTAATTTACCAAGGTCTGTTGGAATATCACCCACGGACCGGCATAAATTGGGGCTCTGTACGAATCTTTGAACCGAAACCAACGTTATTATATTTTTACTGTATGATCTTTTCTAGAATCATTATCACCATTATTATCAAGTGCAGTGTCCTTAAGGACATTTGTGATTCTTTTATACGGAGTGATAGATCTACTTACGATTTTTCTTAAGATCGAGTTAAATCTTTTATTCCATTGGGATAAAACATGACTTCAATCTTGGAACACTATGTCTAGATAAATTTATAAAAATATAAACAAAAGATGAAGAAAACATAACTAGATTAGATTAATTAATACATATAGTTCAATAGTTCATGTCATGTGCGAAGGACTCATTGTTGAATTGAGGAATACAAATTAAAAAATTATGTTACCTATTTTTCTTATTTGATGTCACAACATGGGCCTTCAGGCTGCAACCCTGCATTCCTCTCTCCGAGTGAGTGCTAACAAAAGTCCTGCCGTCCAGGCCTTGCAGAAGGGCAGTGGCAGAACACGTATGTAAGGGCAACTCCAACAGCTCCCCTTTCCCTTTTCTCTTTAATTTCATTATAGGGGAATCCCCTTTGAGATTTTCAAAGTATTGGGAAGAGGTACTCCGGCAGTTCCCCTATTCCTATCCCCTTTCCCCTTTCTTTTTCTTTTTTTCACGTGAAACCCACCCGCGGAAGCCTCCCGACGCGCCGCCCTCGCGACGCGCCGCCGCCCCGACGCGCCGCCGCTCCGCTCGCTCGCCGTCCACGCCCTCACCACCGCGCTCACCTATACCTCGTCGGCCTCCACCTCGTCGGCCTCTCCGTGCTGGCCCTCCGCCTTCTCGCCCTCCCCGTTCGTCGACCTCGCCGCGCTCGCCGTCCCCAAGATCCGCCCGGCCCGGTGGCGCTCGCCGTCCCCAAGACTCACCTCGTCGTCCCCAAGATCCGCACGCTCGCCAGCGAGGTCGAGGAGCCCAGGAAGACGGTCGTCCAACTGCTGCCCCGAGCTTTCCCCTGCCACTGCTCGTTCCAGCCCGTGCCCGGCGGCGCCGGTGGAGCTCTGCCTGCATGGGGCAAGAGAGCAGCGGCGGCAAGAAAATTCGCAAGCTTTCCTCGGACTAGAGCTGCAGAGCCTCCACCCTCGCCTGTCCGACACGCCGCCGCCCCTTCTGGTATGCCCTCGGCCTGGAGCTGCAGAGTTGGTGTAATACAAGGTAATTTTTGTGAGTTGGTGTTGTTTATTTCAACTTTGATGCATACTGTGTTGAGTTGTGATTGTTTATGGTTATGCACAGATGGATTCGTTGCTTGTGAGATTGTATTTTGAAGATGACTCATCGTCGGATGATGACTTCGATATGGGAACAATTTTGCTTGCTGGCCTTGTTGAGAATGAGCAGCCCCAGCGAGGTGGTTCTGTGCCAGGACATGAGGTGGTTCGTCGAAATAAGCAGCAAGCAGATGCCAAGCTCTTTGATGACTACTTTGCAAAAGAGCCCGTGTTTGGTCCTGTCACATTTAGGCGATGATTTAGAATGTCAAAGGAGCTGTTCATGCGTATTGCAAATGCAGTTGAAGCACACTGCCCATACTTTCAGCAGAGGAGGAATGCAGCCGGGGACCTTGGCCATAGTGCTTTGAAGAAGATCACCGCGGCGCTGACAACAAGATAATAGAGGATGAGAGGGGCCAAGCCGAAGACTTCGTGTATGAGGATGTGGGAACACCGGTGGAGCCTGAGAAAAATGAAGAACAAATTTACAAATTCCTTGAAATGCATCGTAAGATCGAAGACCGTGAAGGACATAATCAACTTCGTGATGACCTTGTTGAGCATTTGTGGAAAATCCATGGACGGTAGATTTCTCTATGTTTTTGCTCTGGTATATATCAGGACGATTGAGATCTTCTTCTTTGGCCCCGGCTTCTTCCTCGGCAGCTTGGACAGCCCAGTCGGCGGCAGCATCGACGAGCTTGAGAGAGGTGGCTGAGTGCTGGCCTGGGAGGCGTCGTGCTGTGGCGCACCTGCTGCGGCTCCTACGACGGGTGCAGCCCGGGAAGCGCCGGCTATTGCCCCAACCACAGGCACGGCTTCTTGGTACGCATCGGCAGCAGCATGCCTTCGGGCTGCGGCATCCATGGCGGGGTAGGCGAAGGGCTAGCCAAGATCCTAGATTCGCGAGGCAGGGAATCGGTCGAGCGCACCACAGTGGACCGATTCCGGCCAGCGAACACGCTCCTGATGGTCCAGCGGCGGCCGCATGGAGTGGCGGCGGCGGGCGTCACGGAGGTAGGGTTGGTGGGCGTCGCTGTGCTGGTGTGGTCGATGGTGCCTGGATGGATGGGAAAGGTTGGGCGGGCAATGGCTGGACAAGTGGCGGCGCATCGGACGATGGTTGGCGAGCGGCGGCGCGACGGACGGTGGTTGGCGAGCGGCGGCGCGGCGGACGGGCGCTGGCGAGCGGTGGCGCGAGAGAGCAGAGGGGGTCGATGCGAGGAAAGGGGAGAGGATCCGTTCCCCTTTCTATTGGGGAGAGGGGAAAGATTAAAAGGGATTGAGAAAAAATTATAGGGAAAGGGAAATAGAATGGGGATTTGTTGGAGATGTGTTTTGTCCTCTCATTCTCCTTTAACTAGGAATATAGGGAAATGGAATTGTTATTGGGGAACTGTTGGAGTTGCTCTAAGAGCAACTTCAACAGATTGACAAAACCAATCCCCTTTCTCTATATTCCTAGATAAAGAGAATTGAGGGTAAAATTTCAGCTCCAACAGATCCCCTTTCCTAATCCTTTTTCCCTATATTTTTTCTCAATCCCCTTTACCTCTCTCCCTCTCCCCTTTCTTTTCTCAATCATCTCCACATTTTTTCAATCCCCTTTCCAATTCTTCTCTCTCCACTGCCTTCTCCTCCTCCTTCCCGGCCGTCGCCTGTGCGCCTGTGCGCCACCACACTGGCCGGCCGCACGCCGATGAGCCTCGTCGCTGGTCGTGCGCCGCGCCGCACGGCCTCGTCGACGGCCGTGCGCCATAGGTGCCGCCTCGCCGGCGGCCGCTTGGCCCCGCGCGCCACCAACTACCAGTGTACTGAGATGGTAAGGGGCGGTTGAGTGTATACGTGGAGGTCGAAGACGAAGAGGAATTTTTCACCCAAAAAACAAAAAACAAAAAATGAAGAGGAATCGCGACTTGGGCTGGGAAATCAGTGGGCTGAGCATGGCTGGAGTGCCTTTGGGCTTTGGGCCAGTAAGGCAGTGACGCCCTCACTTTATCCCAATCGGCCATACGCCCATACATAACCGGCCAAATCCCAGCGGCTAGCGCAGGAATCAGCGACCACCGCGAGCGGCGACGGCGGCGCGGGCCACGGCGGAGCGGCAGCAAGGCCGCTGGCAAGATCGCTCATCCTGATGGAGGACATGAATCATACGCCAGGGAGTCTTCTGAGTCTAGGAGCAAGTCTGAAGAAACATTATCTCCATGACGAGCAAGTAAGGGCCGATCTGGCCAACCAATCGAAAAACATTCAAAGGTCATACCTTTTATTTTCTGAAATGAGGTCTTGTTGGGTGTGATGAAAATGATAGTTGCAGTAGTCAGTAGTGAAAACAGACATTGGTGAGGCCTTCTGTTTTGCCTCTGGTTCAGACAAAATTAGTGGTAACTTTTAAGCCTGCAAAATAATGTTTAGCCTTTTGACCCAGAATGCAGTGGTAACAGACAGGGGGGGCTTTTCCTGGAACTTTTTAAATAAAACAAACAAAAGTTTCTTTTACATTTGGAAGGCGATATCCATTTTATACCATCTGAAATTGGTTATTCTAAATCTAATTTTTCTAATTTTGAGTTGAGTTTACATGAAAAATATATTAACATATATACTACTGAATAAACACACTGTCAAAATATACTTCATGGTGAAACTAATTTGATGTTGCGTAAATACTTGTGTCCTTTCTCTATAAAACTTAGTCGAATCTTAACAGCAAAACGGTTTGTATATATCTTACTCATGGTTTTAATACTACAAGCAAACATACATGTGGTTCTGTAGTTCGAAAAGGCTAACTTGAACTTTTGTCTAGAGTTTGAGGACTAAAAGTTGAACTTTTTCCTAAAATAAAAACATGAAAGACAACACAAATTTTGACGGATGTACCTCACAGGCTCACATGCACGTGGGGTGACAGTTTTTAGTTTGCACTCTTCTGCAATGTTTAGCACCCTGCTGTGGGACTGATGTTTTCCAATAAAGATATATGTCATCCCCATCTAACAAGCTTTTATTTACAGGTGATCTTTTCGAGGTGCTTTTGCAGGTACTATAAAACTTGCCCTGTAGATTAGAAAAACAAAAAGAAACGGCCTGTGGCCTAACGACACCGCGTCTGGCCAAAAAGCGTTGTCACTAATCGAGCGTGTTTGCTCGGTCGATTGACATAAGCTAAAGGTTGCAGTCAAGTCATCAATATATCATATCATTTGTTGCACTGGCTGCTTTATCTACCCACTCCCACAGTTCATTATATTCATCATCTCTCCCACTCTCAGTCATCCTGCTTACTGAATCCTCGTCTTCAGATCCGTCAGCTGCTAGCATCCCACCAGCCTTCAGCCCCTCCAAGGAAGGTCTTCTTCATTCAGGTCAGTCCGCTCATCAGAACTTCCTTGTTCTTACTGCCTAACTGATAATTTTGCCAACAACTGTTGTTTATTCTAGCGAAATCAGCAACCTGACTACAACGAAGATCCGCCCGGCCCAGTGGCGCTCGCCGTCCCCAAGATTTGCTCGTCGTCCCCAAGATCCGCACGCTCGCCGGCGAGGTCGAGGAGCCCAGGAAGACGTTCATCCAACTGTTGCCCCTAGCTTCCCCTGCCCACTGCTCGTTCCAGCCCGTGCGCGCCGGCGCCGGCGGAGCTCTGCCTGCATGGTGCAAGAGAGCGGTGACGGCAAGAAAATTCGCAAGCTTCCCTCGGCCTGGAGCTGCAGAGCCTCCACCCTCACCTGTCCGACACACCACCGCCCCTTCTAGTCTGCCCTCAGTCTGGAGCTGTAGAGTTGGTGTATTGCAAGGTATTTTTCGTGAGCTACAGATGGATTCGTTGCATGTGAGATTGTATTTTGAAGATGACTCATCGTCGGATGATGACTTCGATATGGGAACAATTTTGCTTGCTGGCCTTGTTGAGAATGAGCAGCCCCAGCGAGGTGGTTCTGTGCCAGGACATGAGGTGGTTCGTCGAAATAAGCAGCAAGCAGATGCCAAGCTCTTTGATGACTACTTTGCAAAAGAGCCCGTGTTTGGTCCTGTCACATTTAGGCGATGATTTAGAATGTCAAAGGAGCTGTTCATGCGTATTGCAAATGCAGTTGAAGCACACTGTCCATACTTTCAGCAGAGGAGGAATGCAGCCGGGGACCTTGGCCATAGTGCTTTGAAGAAGATCACCGCGGCGCTGCGCATGCTTGCATATGGAGTCCTAGCCGATCAGGGGCGAAGCCAGAAATTTACGATGTCGAGGTCATCGGGGTCTACGTATTGCAATCAAACACACATATAAGAGTGATTTGCTAATTTTCTTATATGATTACTATAGAATCATCAAAATCCATCGGGGTCGGCTGACCCCAATGACTATGGGCAGCTCCGCCCCTGTAGCCGATTCCCTTGATGAGACGCTTTACATTGCAGAGAGCACCATCATTGAGAGCTTGAGGAAGTTTGTCATCTCTATGATCGAGATTTTTGGAGAGCAATACTTGAGAGCACCAGATGAAGAGGATACTGCAAGACTTATGCAAATGGGCGAAGCCAAGGGATTCCCCGAGATGCTTGAATGCATAGATTGTATGCACTGGGAGTGGAAGAATTGTCCCACAGCATGGCATGGACAATTCACTGGGCATTTCCATGATCCAACAATCATTCTAGAGGCAGTTGCATCCCATGATCTATGGATCTAGCATGCGTACTTTGGAATGCCTGGCTCTCACAATGACATCAACGTCCTCCACAGATCTCCTTTGTTTGCAAGGCTAGCTGCTGGGAAAGCTCCACCTTTGAACTTTGAAGTCAATGGTCATGAAAACACAATGGGCTACTATCTTGCAGATGGTATATATCCTGCATGGTCCACCTTTATCAAGACAATAGGAAACCCAAAGAGTAACAAGGAAGCACACTTTGCTAAGGCTCAAGAAGCTGCGAGGAAGGACATTGAGAGAGCATTTGGGGTGTTGCAGTCTCGGTTTGCAATTATCCGCGGACCTGCTCGATTTTGGGACCAAGAGACCTTGGGGCATATCATGAAGGCATGCATCATTATGCACAACAAGATAATAGAGGATGAGAGGGGCCAAGCCGAAGACTTCGTGTATGAGGATGTGGGAACACCGGTGGAGCCTGAGAAAAATGAAGAACAAATTTACAAATTCCTTGAAATGCATCGTAAGATCGAAGACCGTGAAGGACATAATCAACTTCGTGATGACCTTGTTGAGCATTTGTGGAAAATCCATGGACGGTAGATTTCTCTATGTTTTTGCTCTGGTATATATCAGGACGATTGAGATCTTCTTCTTTGGCCCCGGCTTCTTCCTCGGCAGCTTGGACAGCCCAGTCGGCGGCAGCATCGACGAGCTTGAGAGAGGTGGCTGAGTGCTGGCCTGGGAGGCGTCGTGCTGTGGCGCACCTGCTGCGGCTCCTACGACGGGTGCAGCCCGGGAAGCGCCGGCTATTGCCCCAACCACAGGCACGGCTTCTTGGTACGCATCGGCAGCAGCATGCCTTCGGGCTGCGGCATCCATGGCGGGGTAGGCGAAGGGCTAGCCAAGATCCTAGATTCGCGAGGCAGGGAATCGGTCGAGCGCACCACAGTGGACCGATTCCGGCCAGCGAACACGCTCCTGATGGTCCAGCGGCGGCCGCATGGAGTGGCGGCGGCGGGCGTCACGGAGGTAGGGTTGGTGGGCGTCGCTGTGCTGGTGTGGTCGATGGTGCCTGGATGGATGGGAAAGGTTGGGCGGGCAATGGCTGGACAAGTGGCGGCGCATCGGACGATGGTTGGCGAGCGGCGGCGCGACGGACGGTGGTTGGCGAGCGGCGGCGCGGCGGACGGGCGCTGGCGAGCGGTGGCGCGAGAGAGCAGAGGGGGTCGATGCGAGGAAAGGGGAGAGGATCCGTTCCCCTTTCTATTGGGGAGAGGGGAAAGATTAAAAGGGATTGAGAAAAAATTATAGGGAAAGGGAAATAGAATGGGGATTTGTTGGAGATGTGTTTTGTCCTCTCATTCTCCTTTAACTAGGAATATAGGGAAATGGAATTGTTATTGGGGAACTGTTGGAGTTGCTCTAAGAGCAACTTCAACAGATTGACAAAACCAATCCCCTTTCTCTATATTCCTAGATAAAGAGAATTGAGGGTAAAATTTCAGCTCCAACAGATCCCCTTTCCTAATCCTTTTTCCCTATATTTTTTCTCAATCCCCTTTACCTCTCTCCCTCTCCCCTTTCTTTTCTCAATCATCTCCACATTTTTTCAATCCCCTTTCCAATTCTTCTCTCTCCACTGCCTTCTCCTCCTCCTTCCCGGCCGTCGCCTGTGCGCCTGTGCGCCACCACACTGGCCGGCCGCACGCCGATGAGCCTCGTCGCTGGTCGTGCGCCGCGCCGCACGGCCTCGTCGACGGCCGTGCGCCATAGGTGCCGCCTCGCCGGCGGCCGCTTGGCCCCGCGCGCCACCAACTACCAGTGTACTGAGATGGTAAGGGGCGGTTGAGTGTATACGTGGAGGTCGAAGACGAAGAGGAATTTTTCACCCAAAAAACAAAAAACAAAAAATGAAGAGGAATCGCGACTTGGGCTGGGAAATCAGTGGGCTGAGCATGGCTGGAGTGCCTTTGGGCTTTGGGCCAGTAAGGCAGTGACGCCCTCACTTTATCCCAATCGGCCATACGCCCATACATAACCGGCCAAATCCCAGCGGCTAGCGCAGGAATCAGCGACCACCGCGAGCGGCGACGGCGGCGCGGGCCACGGCGGAGCGGCAGCAAGGCCGCTGGCAAGATCGCTCATCCTGATGGAGGACATGAATCATACGCCAGGGAGTCTTCTGAGTCTAGGAGCAAGTCTGAAGAAACATTATCTCCATGACGAGCAAGTAAGGGCCGATCTGGCCAACCAATCGAAAAACATTCAAAGGTCATACCTTTTATTTTCTGAAATGAGGTCTTGTTGGGTGTGATGAAAATGATAGTTGCAGTAGTCAGTAGTGAAAACAGACATTGGTGAGGCCTTCTGTTTTGCCTCTGGTTCAGACAAAATTAGTGGTAACTTTTAAGCCTGCAAAATAATGTTTAGCCTTTTGACCCAGAATGCAGTGGTAACAGACAGGGGGGGCTTTTCCTGGAACTTTTTAAATAAAACAAACAAAAGTTTCTTTTACATTTGGAAGGCGATATCCATTTTATACCATCTGAAATTGGTTATTCTAAATCTAATTTTTCTAATTTTGAGTTGAGTTTACATGAAAAATATATTAACATATATACTACTGAATAAACACACTGTCAAAATATACTTCATGGTGAAACTAATTTGATGTTGCGTAAATACTTGTGTCCTTTCTCTATAAAACTTAGTCGAATCTTAACAGCAAAACGGTTTGTATATATCTTACTCATGGTTT
>OAMR01000290.1:829245-846886 GCA_900205405.1 Echinochloa crus-galli | reverse complement strand
ACCGGCGACGGCGGCGCGGGCCACGGCGGAGCGGCAGCAAGGCCGCTGGCAAGATCGCTCATCCTGATGGAGGACATGAATCATACGCCAGGGAGTCTTCTGAGTCTAGGAGCAAGTCTGAAGAAACATTATCTCCATGACGAGCAAGTAAGGGCCGATCTGGCCAACCAATCGAAAAACATTCAAAGGTCATACCTTTTATTTTCTGAAATGAGGTCTTGTTGGGTGTGATGAAAATGATAGTTGCAGTAGTCAGTAGTGAAAACAGACATTGGTGAGGCCTTCTGTTTTGCCTCTGGTTCAGACAAAATTAGTGGTAACTTTTAAGCCTGCAAAATAATGTTTAGCCTTTTGACCCAGAATGCAGTGGTAACAGACAGGGGGGGCTTTTCCTGGAACTTTTTAAATAAAACAAACAAAAGTTTCTTTTACATTTGGAAGGCGATATCCATTTTATACCATCTGAAATTGGTTATTCTAAATCTAATTTTTCTAATTTTGAGTTGAGTTTACATGAAAAATATATTAACATATATACTACTGAATAAACACACTGTCAAAATATACTTCATGGTGAAACTAATTTGATGTTGCGTAAATACTTGTGTCCTTTCTCTATAAAACTTAGTCGAATCTTAACAGCAAAACGGTTTGTATATATCTTACTCATGGTTTTAATACTACAAGCAAACATACATGTGGTTCTGTAGTTCGAAAAGGCTAACTTGAACTTTTGTCTAGAGTTTGAGGACTAAAAGTTGAACTTTTTCCTAAAATAAAAACATGAAAGACAACACAAATTTTGACGGATGTACCTCACAGGCTCACATGCACGTGGGGTGACAGTTTTTAGTTTGCACTCTTCTGCAATGTTTAGCACCCTGCTGTGGGACTGATGTTTTCCAATAAAGATATATGTCATCCCCATCTAACAAGCTTTTATTTACAGGTGATCTTTTCGAGGTGCTTTTGCAGGTACTATAAAACTTGCCCTGTAGATTAGAAAAACAAAAAGAAACGGCCTGTGGCCTAACGACACCGCGTCTGGCCAAAAAGCGTTGTCACTAATCGAGCGTGTTTGCTCGGTCGATTGACATAAGCTAAAGGTTGCAGTCAAGTCATCAATATATCATATCATTTGTTGCACTGGCTGCTTTATCTACCCACTCCCACAGTTCATTATATTCATCATCTCTCCCACTCTCAGTCATCCTGCTTACTGAATCCTCGTCTTCAGATCCGTCAGCTGCTAGCATCCCACCAGCCTTCAGCCCCTCCAAGGAAGGTCTTCTTCATTCAGGTCAGTCCGCTCATCAGAACTTCCTTGTTCTTACTGCCTAACTGATAATTTTGCCAACAACTGTTGTTTATTCTAGCGAAATCAGCAACCTGACTACAACGTGTTGGTGTGTTTATATATGTTCTTTGTACATTAGATAGAAAAGCTTGGAGTGTCTTTAAATACACATGCTAGTTCTTGAGGGCAATCATGCAAATCTTCGTTATCAATGTCCATACCGCAATACCATGCAGACGACTGATGCGACAAGAACACTGGTTTCACCTAATTTCCGATCCAGGAGCAACCATTACACCTTCATTTAAATAATTAGTTGATCCACTTAAATGTGCAGTATTACTTCAGGGGCAGAGCTAAGAATAGCATAACAGTATGCCAAGTAGTGAAAGAGTAGAAGTAAATCATACTTTTGAGTCAGAAAAGGAAGTAAATCATACTCTTGGAAATTCTAGCCATGCATATACTCTAGAAAATTCTAGTCATGCTTATACATTCTTTAATCAAGGTATTGTCCATATGAGTAAAGAGGTACCATGGGGTAGGGGAGCTGCTGCAGCCCTGGCAGCACCTGCCCCCATCACCACCCCTGGCTTGCTGTGTATTCAAGCTGCAAAGTTTTGTTACGAAGAACAACACTATCCGGTGACTCCATTCTACTACTATTGATCGGCTTGTGTTGACAGGAACTAGATGTGTTTTGCCATCAACAACATGGTACCTTATTCTCAAATCTATTTCCTCACCGCGTATGTTGCTGTCAACTGCTAAAACATTCGATTACACCCTGCGTGAAGGTGCATCCTCCTATGGTTCACTTCTGTCATGATATTGATCTGTTCTTGTTTGTGATAAACTTATCTTGATTGTTCTCTTAAATTTGTGCATGCTATATATGACTACAGGGCTTAGGCTTTGAAGGATCACCCCAGCTAGTAGTACCACGGAGGAAGGAGTTTAAACAAGCAGCTGTTGATGTAAGCACAATGCTGTCCGTTTCTCCATACAAGATTTACATGATCAATGTATTAATTAGCTATATTGCAGAGCAGCACCAAACAACAAGGACAGCAAGTTACATAATATACAACAATGGGGCATCCAGATCTAACATTCCAACTATTAGAACAAATAACAGATAAATTCTCAGAGGAACGGAAACTTGGCCAGGGTGCATTTGGGACAGTTTATAGGGTAAGATTATTGGCATATATGTATATATAAAAGCACTGCTTAGTCTTATTATTTTACTGTGTCCTCCAGACTACATACCTGCAGGGCTGCACCACATGGTTTGTCCATAACAGCAGGATGTCCAACACACTTCTTGCTTTAATTAATATTGCCACACCGTATTCAGTTGTAGCAATATGTCACAGCACTAACCACTGGCGGAGCCGAGTGACGCCCAGTAGCATTCACCATTGTTAGTAGCAGTTCGGAGCAGAGCATGCAGCATGGCAGTCAGCAGCATGAAAGCGCACTGGGCACCCTCACACGGCCATGGAAAGCTGTGCACCAGCATAGGATCTTTCGTTTTTATACACCACAGAAACGTTAATGTTTATGCTATGGATATTTAATGCATCGTGTGCATAGTTAAAATTCAGTCACCATACAATCATTTTTTTGTGTTTCTTGACACACGTAGAATGCCAGGCTGTTTTGCCCCCCCCCCCCCCCCTAATACAACTCCTGGCTCCGCCACTGGCACTAACAACATTTTGTTAACTTATGATAAACCATGAATAGGGGGTACACAAAAATGGTGAACAGATTGCTGTGAAGATGCTTAGAGATAAGGACCCACGACTTGATGACATACGATTCGAGGATGAGTTTCATAAGCTTAGAATTCTCAGTCATCCAAACATTGTAAAGTTAATTGGCTACTGTTATGAAACTCATCATGAATATATAGAGCATGAGGGTGTACCGGTACTTGGTGAAAAGATATACAGAGCACTCTGCTTTGAGTATTTGCACAAAGGGAGCCTTCAAAACCATCTGTCTGGTATGATGATGCTTAATCAGTTTTTATTTTTTTCACTATTTTTCCTACATCATAAAATTGGATTAACTTGTGCAGATGAGTGTCATGGACTTGATTGGCACACACGGTATAATATCATCAAGGGGACTTGCGAGGGTTTAAAATACCTTCACATGGGATTGAAAAATCCTATCTACCATCTGGATCTCAAACCTAGCAATATATTGCTTGATAGAAATATGGTGCCAAAACTTGCAGATTTTGGTTTGTCCAAGATCTTGGAGCAAACCAGGAGCACAGAAGGTGTACATGGAACATTGTATGTTCAACGTCTACGAACGTATATCTTTTCTTAAGAGGCCGATATATATATTTACTGCTTATTTATTATGTTTGCCTCAATTATGATGCCCTCCAGAGGATACATGCCACCGGAATATGTGCGCAACCAAATTCGCTCAACCAAGTTTGATATATTCAGCTTGGGTGTTGTAATCCTGGAGATAATAGCAGGGCCTGCAGCTCACATCAGAATTGGTGACATGAATCCCCAAGAATTTACTGGTCTGGTATGAATAGTGCCACCATAGTATGCATATATAGTTTACAATTTTGTTGTATCAGTACATCACTGACATTGTCATTTAACAGGTACAAACCAATTGGAGGATGAGGTTGCAGAAAGCATGGAGCGGTTCTTCACTACAAGCATATTGTCAACAGGTAAACACATGCATTGACATTGCATTGAGATGCATGGAGGATCACAAGGATAAAAGGCCTCATATAGCAAATGTGGTTCAGCAGTTGGATGATATTGAAAATGAGATCAGCAAGGTACCAATACCGTTATTTTGTTTGTACTATTCGTAAAGTTGATTTTAATGGATACCAATCAATCAAGCACAACAATCACATAAGACTGTGTACAGGTCTCATCCTCCTGTAGGATAATAGCCATATGCCATATTTGTGATGGGATTATTTGTATACCACCAGGGAGGATATGTTGTATCCGAAGTTTTAGATGCCTAAATAGTGGACCAATTAAAGATTTAGTTAGACAACAAGGATCAAAATATGGTACTTCTTATTGTGTGTAGCAATGATGCATAGGTGGGAAGATAAGAAGAGATCATGCGAGGGGGAGGGGGTTGTGTGTTAGAAAACCAGATACTGCAAGCATGCGTATTTCTTTCCGTTAAAACCACATATCAAACTTGATCATATTCCTTTCCACCACATACCACATAATTTAAAAAAACAGAGTTGTAGATTATATTACTTTGTACATCACAATACATATTCACAGCTGTTAATGTGAATCTCTCTCCGTTCATTGCAGATCGTCCTTCTCAGTGTCCAATCAGTCGAGCTCCAGTTCCACTCGGACGACCCTAGCTATTCGACAATCTCATCCTTGCTGCATCTAACAAACAATACTTCTGCCCGAATTGCCTTTAGGCTGCTCACCATGAATTCGGAGTATTTCTTGAGGCCATTCGGTGGTATCATACCTCCACTGTCCAGCTGCGCTCTTGCTGTGACCACCACGGTGTTCAGCCAGAAGTCACTGGAAAACAGCAGCGGCTACTTCACTCTTGAGAGTATCATAGTGGTCGATCAGGGTATACAAGATGCAATTCGTGATGTGGCAGATAGCTATAACAGTTTCTTTACGGAAGCCCAAAAGCATGGCCGTGTGGCCCAACAGGTGAATCTGACGGCTTTCTACATCGATCTGCCTGTAGCAGGGAACACGACAACTACAACTGAGGTGAGTTCCCTTGAGGAAACTGCTACATAAATTCTCCCACTAACACTACTGTCATGTAGACATGAGAACTTCGGTTAAAATAGCAAAAAGATCCTGTGATAAGGGTCATTTCAAGAATATTGCTGAGACATGGTGGTAGTTTGTTATGAACAATTGTTTGGTGTTCTACAGGTGACGCATGTATTAATGTCGATACCAAATATCAAAAATACACTGATTAAAGGCCAAATTTGTTGTTTGACAACTTTGGCAATCAGCCAATTTGGGTTCATCGGCAATTAGCTGTAATAGCCATGGAGCATACACCTGAATTGATAATTGGCAGCTGAAGGAAAATGGAAATATTGAATCCATTCTTATAGATAAAAAGTAGTTAGCAAAAAAGGCTGAAATCACAAGACAAAATTTAAGGGGAAATGTACATTGCCAATTAGCATGTCAAGGAACTAATGGGTAACATGGACAATTTCTCTCTGTTGCACAACAAACATATTGGACAATTTTCTTCTACGTTGTAGTAAGTGTGATATACACAACTTATTACAATGCTTAATATTAGTGTTGGGCCATGAAAGTTTAACCATTTTGTACTATTTAATAAGATACTATAATTTCTTAATGGATTCACAAATCAAATGAAATTTTGCAGATGGTGAAGGAACCAAAGAACAATACACATCAACAGCAAGATTTTACCTTGATGGCAGGTCCTAGCTGCAATGAGATGGAATTTTATGATGTACGTGAAACATCTTCTGATGTTATAGAAGAACTCATTGTTGGGAGGAAAGAAGAGAAAGAAAAAATAGTGGCTTCTTTATTACAATGTGACAGCATGACACAGAACATTACCATCCTTCCTATACATGGTATTGGAGGCATTGGCAAGACAACATTTGCAAAAATGATCTACAATGATACAAAACTCAAATATTACTCTCAGGTATGGGTGTATGTGTCCCCAAGATTTGACTCAAATAAAATTGGTAACTCCATAATTTCACAACTCTCTGAAAACGAAAGCCAACTAAATGAGAAGCAGATGATACGTATACGCCTCAAGAAGCTACTAGCTGAGAAGAAGGTTTTGATTGTTTTGGATGACCTGTGGGAGAATCATCCGGTCAAGTTGTTAGATTTGAAGACTATGCTAATGATTGGTAAGACGGGCAACACAATAGTTATAGTAACTACACGCGATGAACACATTGCAAGGGAAATCGGAACCATTGAGCCATACAAGATAGAACTCCTGACAAAGGAATTGTGCTGGGATATAATAAGACAGAAAAGTGGTCTCGAAGCTAGAGATGACAAAGAACAACTGAAGGATATAGGAATGGAGATTGCCTCGAAGTGTGGAGGTGTACCATTAGCCGCTCAATCTCTTGGATACACATTAAGGTTCAAGGACTTAAATGAATGGGAGAAAGTTAACGAAAGTGATGTCTGGAATGAAACTAATTCAATGGATGGATCTTTGCAAAATCAAGTGCTTGCAGCCTTGAAATTGAGTTATAGCAGTATGAATCGACACCTAAGGCCTTGTTTTACCTACTGTGCTATCTTTCCAAAAGGTCACAACATAGTTAAAGATGATCTAAGTTACCAATGGATTTCACTGGGTTTCATCAGGCCAATGAAAGCACCCTTTAAGAAGCACCAGCTCAGTGAGCAGTACATTGTGCAGCTCCTTGGAATGTCTTTCCTTCAACCTTCAATGTCACCATCAGTGAGTTATTTATGTCAACCTCTAACCTTTAGCTACATTATTTCCGCAAAATAATTGCAAGGAACCTCACATATTAAAGATGTAATTCACCAATGGTACACTGTGTTCTCAGTTTAATGTCAGCATTATGTTCTGAAGTGTAGAAGTTTTGAGGGCTGATCTCTTTCATTAAGAAAAATAAATTGCGGGCTAAGTGATATCAGAGGGAAAAATATTAAGAACATTGACTATAATCTCACGCACTTTGTTATAGTTTGTGCTTCATCCTTGAACAAAAATGATACTAAGGCATGTACATTTAAGGATATTTTTTGCAATTTTTATCAACAGTTATATATGTATGAGTGGCAAAAAATTTCAATACATATCATTTCTGGCATGGACCTTTCACTATAGTCTACAGTTTTAAAAGAAAAAGAAAAAATAGGGAAAAGTCCGGTTTACATCCTTCAACGATCATACAAGTCTGATTTTCAACCCTTAACTATAAAACCGGACACAAAGGACCATCCAACTATCAAAACAGGGCAAATTTGGTCCTTTAGATGGTTTCAAAGTGGTTTTATATTTATGGATATTCAAACAAAAATAGTTTAATCTAAAAAATTCAAAACTAATTCATTTCAAATCATAAAAATATGAAAGAGTGAAATACACCAGCGGTTCTCAAACTTGTCCCGGGGTGTCATCTACGTCCCCAAACTCTCAAAATGAATATTTAGGTTCGTGAACTTGCTAAACTGTGTCATTTAGGTCCAAAGTTCTAAAAATACCTCTATGTTGCTGATGTTTGTCCATCTCATGATTTATAATTATCGCTATGGTACAATCAAATAAAGTTCCCTAATTATTGTGATGGAAACAACTGATTTGGTTAGAGAAATATTATAAAATTTCATGTTGAATTGGCAGCCATGTCATCATGCATAGGGGCATTTTTGGAACTTTGGACCTAGATGACACGGTTTAGCAAGTTTGGGGACCCAAATATGTATTTTGAGAGTTTGAGGACCTAGATGACACCCCGGGACAAGTCTAAGGACCGCTCGTGTATTTTACTCAATATGAAACATACCACTTTTTTCTAAAAACATAGACTCTCTTTTGGTCCACTATTTTGAGTTGGAATATTATTTGTTCATGTTCATAGTGCTTTATTGATTTTTCTAAGAACATTAGGAATGGGAATACTCTATCTGTACTAGTAAAGGAAGCCCTTTAGGACAGTGACATGGTCTTCAAAACACAACTTTGACTTTTTATTTCTATAAAAATATTTGTCCTAAAAATATTTATCGAAAAGTGATACATGTATACTTTTATGAAAGTATTTTTCAAAATAAATCTATTCATATAACTTTTACAATTTCAAACTCAACAACTTAAAATTATTCATGATTTATACTTCCAAAGTTTGACTCAAACCTTGTCCTAAATGGCTTCCTTTACCAATACGGAGGGAGTATAAGATGCAAATAACTCCACATAGAGCGCCAACATATAGGTTACATTTCTAGAAAAAAATTGGTACCAGTTTCATTTTTTTGTTGAAAATTAATTAGTTACGGAATTTTTTAGGTTAAACCAATTTTCAATAAATGTCTGAAAAATGGAAAAACACCTTTCAAACTACTCAAAGAACCAAATTTGTCCGGTTTCAACAATTGAATGGCCCTCAATGTCCGGTTTCATAGTATAGGTTGAAAATCATACTTTTGATAGTTTGATGATGAAAATAGAACTTGTCCCAAAAAAAAACTGCCAACCAACTCATTCTCCTTAGTATTTCGGTACTTCATAAAACATATATACTACAAACTGTTGCATTTCAAAAATGAATATGGGCGAGAAAATTCGTTTATATATGTTGTAGTGACAGATGCTTTTCATAAGACTCAGCTTATCTACAGTACAAGCTGTAAAATACGACAATTTTGTTACTACATACTATTACACAAAACAATAATATGAATTTAGAAACCTGATGCTGGTTTGGACTTTCGTCGCAGACTTCTAGAGGGTATCATGAAGATGTTGCATTGTTTACCATGCATGACCTGGTGCATGACTTTGCGAGATTAATATTGGACGATAAAATTCTGGATGCTAGTAAAAAGGGCAGTACTCGGGGAGGCAGCTGCAGCTATGCATTGCTCACTGATTGTAGCAAGCCATTGGGGTTATCATTGGCTCGTCCTGACAGTCTAAGTGCACTGCATTTTCTGGACTGCAGCAAAATTGAACTATGCGGTGATGCGTTCTCACCTGCAGCGTCCTTGTGCATCTTGGATTTAACCGAATGCCGCATAGATCAGTTGCCAGATTCTGTTGGCCACTTACAGAATCTGAAGTATCTGAATGCGCCAGGGATCCGTGGTAAATTTATCCCGAACAGTATCACAAGGCTCTTGAAATTAAACTATCTTAAAAGAAAAAGAAAAAATAGGGAAAAGTCCGGTTTTATAGTTAAGGGTTGAAAATCAGACTTGTGATACTGCAAGCATGCGTATTTCTTTCCGTTAAAACCACATATCAAACTTGATCATATTCCTTTCCACCACATACCACATAATTTAAAAAAACAGAGTTGTAGATTATATTACTTTGTACATCACAATACATATTCACAGCTGTTAATGTGAATCTCTCTCCGTTCATTGCAGATCGTCCTTCTCAGTGTCCAATCAGTCGAGCTCCAGTTCCACTCGGACGACCCTAGCTATTCGACAATCTCATCCTTGCTGCATCTAACAAACAATACTTCTGCCCGAATTGCCTTTAGGCTGCTCACCATGAATTCGGAGTATTTCTTGAGGCCATTCGGTGGTATCATACCTCCACTGTCCAGCTGCGCTCTTGCTGTGACCACCACGGTGTTCAGCCAGAAGTCACTGGAAAACAGCAGCGGCTACTTCACTCTTGAGAGTATCATAGTGGTCGATCAGGGTATACAAGATGCAATTCGTGATGTGGCAGATAGCTATAACAGTTTCTTTACGGAAGCCCAAAAGCATGGCCGTGTGGCCCAACAGGTGAATCTGACGGCTTTCTACATCGATCTGCCTGTAGCAGGGAACACGACAACTACAACTGAGGTGAGTTCCCTTGAGGAAACTGCTACATAAATTCTCCCACTAACACTACTGTCATGTAGACATGAGAACTTCGGTTAAAATAGCAAAAAGATCCTGTGATAAGGGTCATTTCAAGAATATTGCTGAGACATGGTGGTAGTTTGTTATGAACAATTGTTTGGTGTTCTACAGGTGACGCATGTATTAATGTCGATACCAAATATCAAAAATACACTGATTAAAGGCCAAATTTGTTGTTTGACAACTTTGGCAATCAGCCAATTTGGGTTCATTGGCAATTGGCTGTGATAGTCATGGAGCATACACATGAATTTATAATGGGCAGCTGAAGGAAAATAGAAATATTGAATCCATTCTTATAGAAAAAAAATTAGTTAGCAAAAAAGGCTGAAATCGCAAGACAAAATTTAAGGGGAAATGTGCATTGCCAATTAGCATGTCAAGGAACTAATGGGTAACATGGACAATTTCTCTCTGTTGCACAACAAACATATTGGACAATTTTCTTCTACGTTGTAGTAAGTGTGATATACACAACTTATTACAATGCTTAATATTAGTGTTGGGCCATGAAAGTTTAACCATTTTGTACTATTAAATAAGATACTATAATTTCTTAATGGATTCACAAATCAAATGAAATTTTGCAGATGGTGAAGGAACCAAAGAACAATACACATCAACAGCAAGATTTTACCTTGATGGCAGGTCCTAGCTGCAATGAGATGGAATTTTATGATGTACGTGAAACATCTTCTGATGTTATAGAAGAACTCATTGTTGGGAGGAAAGAAGAGAAAGAAAAAATAGTGGCTTCTTTATTACAATGTGACAGCATGACCCAGAACATCACCATCCTTCCTATACATGGTATTGGAGGCATTGGCAAGACAACATTTGCAAAAATGATCTACAATGACACAAAACTCAAATATTACTCTCAGGTATGGGTCTATGTGTCCCCAAGATTTGACTCAAATAAAATTGGTAACTCCATAATTTCACAACTCTCTGAAAACGAAAGCCAACTAAATGAGAAGCAGATGATACGTATACGCCTCAAGAAGCTACTAGCTGGGAAGAAGGTTTTGATTGTTTTGGATGACCTGTGGGAGAATCATCCGGTCAAGTTGTTAGATTTGAAGACTATGCTAATGATTGGTAAGACAGGCAACACAATAGTTATAGTAACTACACGTGATGAACACATTGCAAGGGAAATTGGAACCATTGAGCCATACAAGATAGAACTCCTGACAAAGGAATTGTGCTGGGATATAATAAGTCAGAAGAGTGGTTTTGAAGCTAGAGATGACAATGAACAACTGAAGGATATAGGAATGGAGATTGCCTCGAAGTGTGGAGGTGTACCATTAGCCGCTCAATCTCTTGGATACACATTAAGGTTCAAGGACTTAAATGAATGGGAGAAAGTTAACGAAAGTGATGTCTGGAATGAAACTAATTCAATGGATGGATCTTTGCAAAATCAAGTGCTTGCAGCCTTGAAATTGAGTTATAGCAGTATGAATCGACACCTAAGGCCTTGTTTTACCTACTGTGCTATCTTTCCAAAAGGTCACAACATAGTTAAAGATGATCTAAGTTATCAATGGATTTCAATGGGCTTCATCAGGCCAATGAAGGCACCCTTTAAGAAGCACCAGCTCAGTGAGCAGTACATTGTGCAGCTCCTTGGAATGTCTTTCCTTCAACCTTCAATGTCACCATCAGTGAGTTATTTATGTCAACCTCTAACCTTTAGCTACATTATTTCCACAAAATTGCAAGGTAACCTCACATATTAAAGATGTAATTCACCAATGGTACAGTGTGTTATCAGTTTCATGTCAGCACTCTGTTTAACTGAAGTGTAGAAGTTTTGAGGGCTGATATCTTTCATTAAGAAAAATAATTTGGGGGCTAAGTGATATCAGAGGGGACAATATTAATAACATTGACTATAATCTCACGCACTTCGTTATAGTTTGTGCTTCATCCTTGAACAAAAATGTACTAAGGTATGTACATTCAAGGGATATTTTTTGCAATTTTTATCAACAGTTATATAGATATCAGTTCGTTATTTTTTGCATATTGTTTTATTTGAAAATGAATTAGTTATGAATTTTTTTAGGTTAAATCAATTTTCAATAAATGTTCGTAAAATGTAAAACCACCTTTCAAACCACTTAAAGGGCCAATTTTGTTCGGTTTCAACAGTTGAACCGCCCTCGATATCCGATTTCGTAGTTCAGGGTTGAAAATCATACTTCTGATAGTTCTAATAGTTTGATGGTGAAAATAGGACTTTGAAAAATAACTGCCAACAAACTCATTCTCCATAGTATTTAGGTACTTCATAAAACATATATACTACAAACTGTTGCATTTCAAAAATGAATATGGGCGAGAAAATTCGTTTATATATGTTGTAGTGACAGATGCTTTTCATAAGACTCAGCTTATCTACAGTACAAGCTGTAAAATACGACAATTTTGTTACTACATACTATTACACAAAACAATAATATGAATTTAGAAACCTGATGCTGGTTTGGACTTTCGTCGCAGACTTCTAGAGGGTATCATGAAGATGTTGCATTGTTTACCATGCATGACCTGGTGCATGACTTTGCGAGATTAATATTGGACGATAAAATTCTGGATGCTAGTAAAAAGGGCAGTACTCGGGGAGGCAGCTGCAGCTATGCATTGCTCACTGATTGTAGCAAGCCATTGGGGTTATCATTGGCTCGTCCTGACAGTCTAAGTGCACTGCATTTTCTGGACTGCAGCAAAATTGAACTATGCGGTGATGCGTTCTCACCTGCAGCGTCCTTGTGCATCTTGGATTTAACCGAATGCCGCATAGATCAGTTGCCAGATTCTGTTGGCCACTTACAGAATCTGAAGTATCTGAATGCGCCAGGGATCCGTGGTAAATTTATCCCGAACAGTATCACAAGGCTCTTGAAATTAAACTATCTCATCATTCGTGGGTCTTCTGAAATATTAGCATTGCCAGAGTCGATCGGGGAAATGGAGGAACTAGTTCATCTTGATTTGTCAGGTTGTTCGAAAATAAAGGAACTGCCAGAATTGTTTGGCAATCTTAAAAATATGGAACATCTGGATCTTTCAAAATGCTCAGATGTTACAGGAGTATCAGAACAGCTGGGCAGCCTCATGAAACTAGAATATTTGGACGTATCATACTGCAAAAATATTGGAAAGTTACCAAGAGCATTGAGCAGCCTCATGGAACTGCAATATTTGAATTTATCATTCAGCTCATACTTAATGGGTATCCAAGATGGCCTCCTTTGGGACGAAGAATCGTACAAGAATCCCATAGAAAATATTTCAAATCCTGCAGCACTCGGGATAGTTGGTACAGTTGAGGCAGAGATCTTGGGCAGCCTGACAAAGGTCAAATATTTGAAGTTGCGTATAGAAGGATTTTCTACATTATTGCTACCAAAGCTCCCGGAGGCTTTGGTAAGCTTCACTGAACTCAAGTATTTAGACTTATCTGGTTCTTCTTCACTATATAAATTGCCACCATCATTTGGGAAGCTCCATAGTTTGCTGCATCTTGATTTGTCAGAATGCTCCCGTGTTGGAGGTGTACCGGGAGCCTTGACCGGCCTTAGCAAGCTCAAATATTTGAACCTATCGAATTGCTCCTTCTGTGCAAATGAACAACTACCGAGCCTAAGAGGGCTACAAGAAGAAATTGGTAATCTCACTGAACTACGCTATCTAAATTTAAACAAATGCCTGGAAACTATGTACGGTGATGAGCGAGTAGACGAAAAAAGCGCTTTCCTGGGGCATATCAGTACACTTTCCAATCTAGAGCACCTGATATTATCAACAAATGGGAATCTTTACAGTTTACCTGAAGCTTTTGGTAAGCTCACAAAACTGCGTACGCTGGACCTCTCATATTGTGGCAATCTTAGGAAGCTGCCCGTAAGTATATCTGAAATCGGCACTCTGAAGTTTCTGAATACCGATAAGTGCAGCAGGTTTGACGAATCCACGTTACCTCAGTTCAGGAAAAATGCTGTCTTATTACCTCATTTTGTGGTCCTTGCTGATGATGGTGAATCTAGCAGCAATCTTATTAAGCTCAAGGATGAGAATCCTCCTATCTTGGAGATAAGCAGGCTTGAAAGAGTCAAGTCTTCAGCAGAGGCACAGAGAATAAAATTGTCAGAAAAACAAAGTATTGAAAATATAAAATTTGAATGGACAAAAGATTCTGAGAGATTTGTGGAGGACATTGAAGTTCTGAAAGAACTAGTGCCACCACCCTGTTTAGAACACATGGAGCTAAGTGGTTATAATAGCATAAGTTTTCCACCCTGGGTGAGGAGCATTGCAAGTTATTTACCTCGTGTCGTCAGTATTTACATTATGGAGTTGCCCAGCTGCAAGACCTTACCGCCACTCGGTCAATTAGCAAACCTTCAAGAGCTGCACATCGAGAAAATGGACAGCATCACGAAGATTGATGGGAACTTTTACGGCTGCACAGGAGCTTTTCCCAAGCTTAGAACCTTCCGTTTATTCAGAATAGAAAGCCTGGAAGACTGGAACATGGTACTCTCCAATGGTGAGGAATGTTCACATGTGCTCGTGTTCCCATCACTAACTCTCTTGGAAATAAGGGACTGCCCCAAGCTGAGGATGAAACCGTGCCCTCCTAGAGGTGAGTACTTCTTGGACATCAGGAGCTGTAATAACCTACTATCACCACCGGAAGAGAGATACCACGTCCCTGAATCTTCATACCCTGCTCCAAAAGGTCTTTTTGTGTTCTACTCCGAGCAGCCTCTGCATGAGTGGAGGCTGCTTTGCCAACTCCCTGGGATCAGCTACTTGAGCATCGATTATTGCAGTGACCTCACATGTAACTCAACAGAGATCATTCAATGTCTCTCCTCCCTCGAGACTTTATCTGTCAGAGATTGCGAAACCATTACGGCCCTGCCGGACTGGCTGGGAGACCTAACCAGTCTTGTGACACTTCAGATAGTCAATTGCCCTCGCATCCAAACTTTACCAGAGAGCATACAGCAACTCACCAATCTCCAAGAGCTGAAAGTTTCAGGATGCCCTCACCTAGAGCAGTGGCGTGGATCGGAGAACTCTACGATGCTAGCTGACACCGAGATTAAGGTATATATATACTCTGCCAAGCACTACTTTGTTTCCATGTTGATATAGGCCATATAGGACACTTTTATTTTCCATATCGTTGAGGACTGTTCTTTCAGGAATGCTTGTCAGCTTATTTTCTTCCCACGCCTGTTTTTCAGGACACTACTCGAAAACGCAAGTTTCCGTACAGTTCAGAATCCTAGAGAAAGGAAAGTGTTCCCAACCAGGATCTCTTCCTCCCACCCCTTTCTACTGATGAGGCCTATGAACAATTCAGAAACCTACATGAAGTCATCAATTGCCTACTATCGGATGATAATGACGTGTGGTTAATTGGTTATATGTATCGGAAGTGGTGCATATAGCTCACAGAAGGCTTACAGAGCACTAAAGGGGCATGAAGATGTTCATGAACCCTACTCCTGGTTGTAGAGAAGTTGCTGTCTCACAAGTCACAAAGCATAAAGTTCTTTGACAGAGATAATGAAATGTAATAGAGCAGCGCACGCGGTGGCGGCACAAGGTTGCAAGTGTCCTCAAAATGCTGTCATGTCTTAGGATGGTATGCCGACAGCGTGGAGATCCGGCTATCCAGTGATATCACTAGTTCCTTAAGTTGATAGAATGCATATTTCCTTTAAAAAATGTTCCTTGACAGAGAAAATATCCAAAAATTCGAATTCTTCGGCAATAAGAACTTGCTTATTACTGTATATATGAATGTGATGACAGCTGTTGGCCTTTCATTTGCATATAACAAACAGTAACCATATGCCTCCTTTGGCCAGCGAATTCTTCGGCAATAAAAACTTATTATTATTATTATTATTATTATTATTATTATTATTATTATTATTATTATTACTACTACTATTATTATATCTGAGTTGATAAAAAAAAGTTTGGCAGGCTGCGGCATTGCTCGCTTTACTCGCACAACTCAACTCGCAAGCACAATGTGCTTCGAAAGACGAGATGGTTCATGACCAAAATATGAATTCCACCAAAATGCCAAAGCATAAACTAGGCCGAAATGGCACGGACAGCCCACGAACAAGACCCGCTTCTCCCTTCTCCGGCCCAACACTAGCCAAGACCGAAGCCCACGTCACCGTCTGTCTCCTACTCTCTCCTCCGTCCATTGGATCTGTGCTCGATGGCGGCGATGCCACCAAACCGAGGAGCGGAGAACGCAGATTATCAATGCTGCCGCCTGCCGGGATCTCCTCCGGCCGGAGCTCCTGCCAATTGAAGTCGTCAGCAATTCAGCATCACCTCTCCCCGATTCTGTTTAATTACTGTAATTGTTTGCGAGGCAGTTGCATTGAATATACGATGATGCAGGTAGGTAAATCAAAAGGGTACGTGATTCTGAGATGGGAGGGAAACTGCTTTTCTTGTTGTGTGTGAAGTACCAGCAGCATATGGACATATGGTGATGCGGCCATGCATGCCCCCCGACTCCCCCGCCTCGACCGCGCCGCGTTCCGCCTGTGCGGCTCCAAGGCCATCCTCAACCTTCCCCAATGAGGTCGCCTCCAGTCCTCCCCGTGCGATCCCGTCCGCCTCCAGTCCCCTCGCGAAACCTGCATTTCCATCTAAAAACCCCCTTCCCCCGTCCCCTCCGCCACAAATCCCCCGACGCCACCTCCACCGGCCGCCTCCGCCCGCCTCCACTGCCTTCGACGCCGCGGCGCGTGGATCGCTGCCGCCGGCCTCGTGGACGCCGCACGCCTCCGCCCGCGTCCGCTGCCTTCGACGCCACGACGCCGCGGCGCGTGTATCGCTGCCGCCGTCCTCGTGGACGCCGCGTCTCTGCCGGACGTCGCTTCAATCGCCATCGCCGCCGTCCACGATCTGCTACGCCGCCACGCCGGACCTGCGCGCCCCCCTCGTGGACGCCGCGTCTCCGCCGGGCGCCGCCGACGCCAGTCTGCACGCCAACGCCCCCGCGGGGATCCACAGGCGTCTCCAGTCTCTCCCGTCCGGTGCTCCTTCCACTCGCCCACCAGCCGACCTCGAGATCCGCCGCCGCCAGGCCGCCGCGACCTCGCTGCGGTTCACCGTGCACGCCTCCAGGTAAACCTGCCGAGATCCACCTCTCCTCTCCCCTGCAGATGGCCCTGCTTGTGGCCCCCTGATGGAGCACCGTTCTCCTCCAGCTCCCTCTAATGAATTTTTGTTTAGAAAAGGAGTAGGATTATTAGTGATGAATGTGTGGTGCAGGTGACGAATTTGTCATGTAAACTGCATAATACCGAAGAACACTTCTGTCGTTCAATGATCTGAAACTGTCTTTCTTGCTCTGGTCGAGTTCTTTGTAATCCTTTTTTTTATCTGTGTTGGCTGACACTTCCCTTGCCAAGTGAAAACTTTTTATGCCTAAATTATCTAACTTTTAGTTTTTAAAGCAATTGATAATACTTCCTGATGATTAAAAGTTTCTTTGAAGTCTTTCTTTGAGCAGGTTTTCATCAATGTTTGCTGAATCTGAAGTATTGGTAGAATGTTATTCCATGACATCGTAAGACTCAGTTCCGTAGGCATGCTTATTTTCTTTGCTCTTCAGTGCAGG
>OAMR01000290.1:793083-811447 GCA_900205405.1 Echinochloa crus-galli | reverse complement strand
CAGCCCCCCCCCACTCCTTTTCTATGGCCGGAGGCCATTAAAGCACATCCCAAGCTCGCCCGCCGGCAATCCCCGAACCCTAACCTTCGCTCTCCGCCACTGGCCTCGCCCACCGCCCGCCCCTCCACTGGCCGGCTCGCGTCCTTTCCGCGGCGGCGCGCCGTCGATCACGACGAGGAAGAAGAGCTGAAGAAGAAGATCGGACGGCTTGGGATGGCAGCACGAATCTCAAACATTGGAAATTAGGTGTCCTAAAAAACTTGTGTAAGCTATATAGGATTCCCACGCTACATCCATATCTTGATTAACTATCTTTTTGTCATTATGAAAAATATCTCAGGGTACTCATATATGCGTATACTTTTAAATGAACCGCCTCTACCATAGTTAATATAGAGAAAGCTAAAAGTTATACAGGCATGATGGGTCTCATTGTACAGACCACATATACGGATATATCTATATGAAAGAAGCGATGAGCATGTTTCCATGCCAAACATATAGACTAAGATAAGATTTCAAGTTTTCAAGTAAACACATATCAAATAAAACAGAGATAAAATATATATATATATATAGTAACCAGTAATATATCATAACCGTATATAAAGATAATAAAATATGAACAATAAAGGGAGAGCATGTGAAAATAATGATTTTTTATTTATGCATGAACTTCTAACAATTATATCGCTTAAAACTACTAGCCCGTGCAGGAGCACGGGTTGACAGACTAGTTTAGTTAGTTTGTGGACATCTGACCTTTTTTATGTGAATTATTCATGTTTAAATGGGACTATCTCTACTACTACTCTGTTAGCCTTTGACTGTATTGTCGTCACTTAAACTGTCCTTCCCAGGGGGCAAGGCACCGTGTTGGCTGGTTTCAGTTTTTGATCTGCTATTTGTAACATGTAATCAGATCCAACAAAAGGGGGAAATGACAGCATGTACTTTTATCCTGGTAAGTGTGGCTGGACATGGATGGAAATGCCATTCAAACCTATGAAGGTGGGGTTATGTATGGTGACAAGACCGCCAAATTCTATTGTATGGAGAAAACAAATATGGACCACTTAGTATAGATTAGGTTCTGATAATGCTAGGGAAGCAAAGATGCATGTTTCCTCAATTTTTTTAATCACATGGAACAGATGTTTCATGAGTTAGAAAACTGTAGAATCAATGAATAGCTCCTCACTGAACAATTCAGAAATCTAAAAGGGCTTTTAGCATTGCAAAATCCACCTGCTGGGTTATTCAGTCTTATGATTTGTTCAGAATCTTGTTTTATATCATTCTATTTACAATATTGCTACTTGGTGACATGCAACATCTATCATCTCATAAATATTTAGTTTTCTAAAATATGTCATAAACTGAAGAGCTCTTCACTTACTTTCTCTAATGGCTCTTTGCATTCACGACAAAGATATTTATGTACATCTCACTACCTTTTGGAAATATTACCGCTGTGAGGTCCTTTTGAAGGATTTTACTTATCATGCATCTGCAGAGTTTATGTGGAGTTTATATGGATGTCTATGAAATGAATTAACATGGTATTTTAAGGATTTGTATACTGATTGTTTAATCATCATGCCACTTTTTAGCTCTATTAAAATTGTATAGCTAATGGCGTTATACCTAAGGGAATGTCTGTGTTGTTTAGTGGAGATCAAAATGCTACTTGCAATCATGCAGTTTGTGTTTGATCACCAATTATAACGAATGATTTTGTCTGTGTTGTCATGGCCACCTGGTCAGGAGATTCTCATCTTGCCGTATACTGAAATTTATTCCAGGTCAGGAGATTCTCGTCTTGCCGTCTGCTGAAATTTATTCTGAGGAATTAACTTCCGCACTAAGGCCTTCACATGCAGGTGCATGGTTTCTGAAAAAATGTCAGTTTAATTATCGTTGGCATGGCTGGCGAGCATTTGTCCTCTGTTTCCACTAACCAATAATGCACTAACATTTGCTCTTTCTACTCAATTACTCTGTCTATGCAGGCGTACCTCTGAGTCTCTGGCTTCTCTGATCCTGCAATGCGTCATGGTATAAATTTTCTGTTTTAGGTTCTGATCATTTTCTAAACAGGTCCATCCTGTTTTTCAGGTAACACCAAACCAGTCAGCTTGAATTTCTGAATATTCAAACCATTTTCAGCTTAAATTTCAAATAATTTCCCTGGACTTGTCATCGTCTCCTGACAGAGGGGTTGTTACTTCAGAACTCACCTCGTTGATTTCATTGACCAGGGGAGTGAGGAAAAATTATATGTTTAGCTGAACCATAAACCATGAAATTTTATTGTTGCCCCATGGTTATATTACTTGGTTATTGCAGTTAACCGCGCAAGAAAGTTTCTGATTAACCAGGTAGAAGCATTTTCCATGAAAAGAAAAGGAAGCAATCGGGAGGAAAATGCAGAAAATTTGGGAGGAAAATTCACTTAAGGACTTTCAGTCGATACGAGAGATTTATATCAATATTTTTTGTTTGTAAATAATTTAGAGACTATGTAAGGATTATTGAAAATGTTACATACGTTTATTTACCCATTCCACATTTTGCCTCTTTTCTCTATTCCTAATAATCCCATGCTCAGTAATCGCGTACGTGCGACCCGTTTCTGTCCGCCTCCAATTTTCGTCCGCCTGCGACCCGCCCGTCCGCAAATCTCGTCTGATTTTTGTTCGCTTGCGATCCGACAGTCCGCAGACCCCTCTCCCTCCGTCCGCCCGTCCGCTCTTCCGTCCGTCGCTCGCGAGTCCGCCCCCGTCCACTCGCGAGTAAGCCCGTCCGCTCTTCAATCCTCCCCATCTTCGCTCCCCAATCCGCGTAGCCCTCCATCCCCCAACCCTATTTTTCCCCGCCCCTCTCCGCCCCCGTCGCTGGATCCCGACTCCCTGCCCCCCTCCGCCGCCGCCGCTTGGGGAGAGAGAGAGGAGACGAGCGGCATGGCGGACGCGGCGTCCCGACGACGTCCGCGAATCTGACCGGCAAGTTGGGGCTAGATCTGAGCAAAGCGCGGAGGACGACCGGAGCTTGGTGAGGCTCGGAAGTGGGAGGAGGAGGAGGGGAGGGAACGCAACAGTGCGCTAGGCGCCATGGAGCTGGCGGTCATGACCGCTCGCTCAGCGACGTGTCGCACTCGGGCGGCTACGGCAGGGGCGGCGCTTTCAACGGCATGTACTCGCCGAGGGGCGGCCTGCGCTCGCTCGTAGGCACGCCGGCCTCTCGAGCCCCGCCGCCGCCACCGCCCTCACCCACATTCTCCTCCGCGCCCCCACACCCACGCCGCAAACCGTCCCTCCCTCGCTCATACCCATGTGTTTTCGCCCAACTATTCCTAACAAATTCTAGAAAGATCATAGGGCTTTATTGATTTACAATTTCGACAACAGTATCAATAGTACATGTATTAGATGTGCCACAAAAGTGTAATTATGTCTATTTATATGGAATCTATGGAAAATACAATTCGATATTTAGTGGCATTCAATTTATATTTTGCACTTATATATAAATTAATAGAGTTATAGCATATGCGGCAGAATCAACTATGGTTTCGTAGCACATCATCCATGTCTTTACGAAAAACAAAGGTACTAACTTTTAAGGACTTCGGTGCGACCTTACAGCTATCAAAATTAAACTTTTTGTATGATCTACTATTTATCTTGCTCCATGTATTATACCCGTAGCACAGCACTTACCTAGTTAATAAATACTAAAGCACACAAGCTTTGTGTTCTGAACATCTCTACAACATGGAAGCGCTACAATCCACGTAAACTGCTCGGGCATCGCGCGAGGTTGAGCTTTGGAAAATTTTGTCAGTTTCGTAGATCTGACTTCTCAAAAAAAAAGTTTCGCAGATCTCAGTTTCGAGACCTCTAGAGAAACTGGACCGGAAGGCTATAGTTACCAGCCCAAAAAGAAAAGTCTGGTCCAGAAGACCAGAACCACGCAGTTAGCTCGAACAACGTCTATTGGGCCTGGCGCGGAATCGCCCCAAGATTGGGCCCAAGTGTACACGATAGGGCGCGCGGCAAATAATAAGCTGTTCAATTTTGTTTAGTGCCACATTGTCCGCGAAACCCAGAATGCACCGGCAGATAAACATTGGCCGTGACGGTCCCATCAGGTGCGGCAGGCACCCAGCGCAATCCCCTCAAACATGAATCAGATAGACTATGTTCACACTTTGGACGCCATGGCTGCTGATACACTCGCCATGGCTGCTGATACACTATGTGTGTCTCGCTTTTTGGTTTTTGATTCTATGTCAATACATTGGTTTTTGATTCTAGGTCCATGAAAATGCATTTTTTATAAACATCCAGTAAAATACATTGCGTAACTGTTTCAGCTTGCCGTGCATGTCCATCTGTGGTTTTAATCAACTTATACCAAGTTTCATCAGCACCTTTGACAATCCTCCAAATCCACATCACTAGAAGGCATTCATCCATAATTCTAGCTGAGAGATTCTTCTAATGCTCTTTCTTTAAGATTGTGCACGTACCAGTCATTATTACATTAGTACGGGCATTAAATGTCACACCCACATGCCAATAGAGATTCTTCTAATATTTCCATGTCTAGGTGGTGTTTAGATGTTAGAATTGGGAAGTTAAATTTGGGAGTAAAATGTCACTTCGTAATCATTGCGCTACTGTAGCATTTCGTTTGTATGTGCAAAAAATTGTCCAAAAATTGATTAATTAGGCTCAAAATGTTCGTCTCGCAAAGTACAAACAACAAAATTGTGCAATTAGTTTTTGATTTCATCTGCATTTAGTACTCCATACATGTTATGACATTTTGATGTGATGGGGAATCTTCTTTTTGCATAGTGTATTTGGGAGTAACTTTTTGGAATCTTTTGGGAACTAAACAGGCCCCTAGTAGTCCTTGGCACCGAATGGTAAGTTGTTCTTTAGATTCTGACATATATATATGATTTGACGAAATTACAGGTAACGGAACCGTAGCACGCATAGTGTTGGCAGCAGCTGCAAAGCATCTAACCCCGGTGGCTCTGGAGCATGAGGAAAATGCCCTGTGATTATAGACAATATAATGCTATAGTAAACGTATTGTAATTATGTATTAATTATAGTAAAATTAGGCTTGTTAGGTTCGTACATGACTTGTGTAATTAGTTTATATTTAATATATTTAATTATCATTTATTTAAAGCGCTAAACTTTAACACCTGGATCCAAACACCAATGCATATGCACTCACGCATTCTATTCTACTCACAGATGTTAGAAATATACTGATTATACGTAAGCAAGAAAATTTTCGAAGCATTAGCTTTTCACCAATCCATTCAGTCTGATGATACTTTACCGGTCGTTTCTCGATTCCTTGGATCAGTACATTTTCCTACACTTTTTATGATGCGCGTAACTAAAGTTCTCTCTTTTCTTTGAACAACTTTTCTCCTTTCCCTGTTGCTCGTTGCTGTATAGATTGACAAAATGCAAGACATACTTTCCATCAATGGAAGCATACGCCCGAAAATACTAGAGCATAAGGCCAGTCTTAATGGAGAGGAGTTTTATAATATTAAATATAAATATATGTGCTGATATGGTAGATGAAAGAAAAGAAAGAGTTTAATGGTACGTGAGAGGGGTTTCATTACCATAAAACTACTTTAGCTTACTTCCTGATTTCTGGTCTAAATAGCCATGTAGTGACTGAAGAACTACTGACCAGCTATGAAAGTAACAAATGTTAGGTGCATTGAATCGCATCGACATGTTTGTAAGATTGCATTTGATAGGTTTGTCCACGTAAAATCTATTTTTGTAACGCGTCAATCTTTCAGCTAATGAAATGAGATGCGAAGCTGAAGCTATTTTTCATCGTACAAGCACTTATAAGGCTATCTCCAACGAAACCCAAATCTGAGACCCATTCGGTGGATTGGGTCGCGTAAAGGTGCGGGTCACGCATCCAAAAAAATGCGCGGCGACGCGGACGAGCTAGCTCGCGAGCAGGGCGGCTCCGGCGGGCGCGCGCGGTGGCGGACGAGCGAGCAGGTTGACCACGGTGGACGCTTCTTCCTCGAACAGTGTTGCATCGAGGAGAGAGAGACTCATTTTTTGGTTCGCAGGGGAGGGAGACGTAAATTGGGTCTGGCGTTTGGGTACTCTGTTGGAGAGAGATTTTGTTACCAAAACACTGTTGGAGACCTAAATATGGGTTTGGAGCTTGTTGTTGGAGACAGTCTAACAATGCTATTCTCTGTCGCATCGTTACTGAGGTGCTGGCTGGTATTGTTTCCGGCATAGTGAATTCACCAAAAGAATTGCGCAAAAAGAACAAATGAAGGTCTAAACTCTAAAAAAACTACTATAATTTTACGACACCATCTGTTGTGCAAACACGCCTTTCTCCGATAATAATCATCACACAATATAAGGGAAAGGATAAAATGAAATGGGGATAATAAATAAAAGAAAATGGCACTGGGCCGAGCCCACAACAGGTCAGCCCAGAAAGGCCAGGTTAACAGCCCAGGCCTCACAGGGGCATTTCGGTCCGGCGTAAACAAAACCCTTGCGCCCGGGAGCCCTTATATAAGCCCTAGGGTTTACGTGCCCCCGCCTCCTCACTCATCCCACCCGTGCCCTCCCGCTCCGCCGCCGCCGCCGCCGCCCACAGGTGAGCCAACCACGCGCCGCCGCCTCCTCCCTCTCCTCCGTCCCCTCCCCATGATCCCCTTTGCTCGTCGGCGGCGGTGGCCATTTCGTCCGTCGCAGCGAGATCGAGCCCCCCTTGCTGTGTTCGCGGCGGATCTGATTCGTTTTTTTGTGTTGTGCTGCAGGTAAGGAGGAGGAGGCGAGGATGTCGCACCGGAAGTTCGAGCACCCGAGGCACGGATCCCTCGGCTTCCTCCCCAGGAAGCGCTCCTCCCGCCACCGCGGCAAGGGTACGCACGCATCTCTCACTCTTCCCCTCGCCGACGCTTTTGGTGCGGGCGTTCGTGTCTCCTAACGGTTGTTAGATTCGTTTGCGTGAGCCTGCCCATGTTTTAGTTCTTGCTTGAACGGTGCTTAAGTCGAAGGATCAATGCGTGATTTACTCAAGGCGCTTCAATTGATAGATTTATGTGTCGAGTCTGTTGTTTGAATGGTTATCTATGTTTTAGCCGTAACTGCCGCTCTCTTACGCTGTGCCTAGATGACAAGTCAAGCGTCCTATGTGTCCTGATATTTACAAAGCTGCTCGTTGTACAGTACTAATGATTGTGTCATTGGTTGCAATATTATTTTTAAATTGTGACAGTAGATTCATTTAGTGGCTACAAGGCTGTTTGTTTGCAGTTAGCTTTGTGATTGATCTAGTTATCCTGTTATTCACATGGTTCCGCTTATGCTGTTACCTAGTCATTCTAATGTGTATTTCCTTGCTATTGCAGTGAAGAGCTTTCCCAGGGATGATGCGAAGAAGCCGTGCCACCTCACTGCCTTCCTTGGCTACAAGGCTGGTATGACACACATTGTGCGTGAGGTCGAGAAGCCTGGATCTAGTATGTCCTCCTTTCTTTGTGTAATCACTTGAATAGACCATAGTTGGCATGTTTACCATATCTTAATTAGAATTGCTGCCTCTAAAATGACTGCAATAACAGTATCTTAAACAAAAAACAGTATGTTTTATGCATTTTCATTTTTGAAGGCTGACTGCATTATATAATTGCATAATAATTTTTTATTGAGTGGCACAAAAAACTCCAAGCGCTCCCAATTCTAACCTTAACCATGCACTTTCGGATTAGCATGTTTCTATTTACCTGATTTTACTGCATGATTGTAACAGCGCTGCCTATTTGATGTTCTGCAGAACTCCACAAGAAGGAAACCTGTGAAGCTGTTACCATCATTGAAACTCCTCCTCTTGTCATTGTTGGGCTTGTGGCATACGTGAAGACTCCCCGTGGCCTCCGCACCCTCAACTCTGTCTGGGCTCAGCATCTGAGCGAGGATGTGAGGAGAAGGTTCTACAAGAACTGGTGCAAGAGCAAGAAGAAGGCCTTTACTAAGTACGCTCTTAAGTACGATACTGATGCTGGCAAGAAGGAAATTCAGGTGCAGCTTGAGAAGATGAAGAAGTACGCTTCTGTTGTCCGTGTGATTGCCCATACTCAGGTAAGGCACTGAATTTTCCTCAACTTGCTGGACAGTGCTCATTCATGGTTGTTGAAAAGATGTTCCCCTGAGCAAAAATGATGCTGAGTTTATCAAATAATATCTTTTTATGATTACGTCAATGACTTTCATTGAAACAGTTTTTATTGTTGCCTAAGTTTTCATTTTTGTATTTCAGTAGGCTTCATTTTTTTATTTCGGCACCTCATGTTTTTTTTTCTGTATTTCAGATTAGGAAGATGAAGGGTTTGAAGCAGAAGAAGGCTCACCTCATGGAGATCCAGGTCAACGGTGGTACCATTGCTGACAAGGTGGACTTTGGCTACAAGTTCTTTGAGAAGGAGGTCCCGATTGATGCTGTGTTCCAGAAGGATGAGATGATTGACATCATTGGTGTGACCAAGGGTAAGGGTTATGAGGGTGTTGTCACTCGTTGGGGTGTCACCCGCCTTCCCCGCAAGACCCACAGGGGTCTCCGCAAGGTTGCCTGTATTGGTGCGTGGCATCCGGCTAGGGTGTCCTACACTGTTGCCCGTGCTGGTCAGAATGGATACCACCACCGCACTGAGCTGAACAAGAAGGTTTACAAGATTGGCAAGGCTGGACAGGAGAGCCATGATGCCTCCACAGAGTTTGACAGGTAATGCTTTCTGCTTCTCAGTAGTACTATTTTTGTAGATCATTGATCCACACTCACTTTAATTGTGCTTTACATCTCTGTATCCACTTTTTTGATCAAGGTACTGAATGGTTGGTCTTTGCAGGACTGAGAAGGACATCACTCCCATGGGTGGCTTCCCCCACTATGGTATTGTGAAGGGTGACTACCTGATGATCAAGGGTTGCTGCGTTGGCCCCAAGAAGAGAGTTGTGACCCTCCGCCAGTCCCTGCTGAAGCAGACCTCACGTCTGGCCTTGGAGAACATCAATCTCAAGTTTGTCGACACCTCGTCCAAGTTCGGGCATGGCCGCTTCCAGACCACCGAGGAGAAGCAGAGGTTCTACGGCAAGCTCAAGGCCTAAGCAACTGCTCGTTCTGCACTTTGGAGACCCTCAATTGTCGCCTGATACTTGTTCCTACCTTGTTTCCTGCGGTACTAAGTTTTGTAGCGGATCATGTTTGAGAACCTGTTTCGAGTCAAGCCATATATGGATTCTTTTACTGTGCTGCAAGTTTGTGGGATTTTGCTAGTTGCATTGCATACCTACTGGAACATGGCATTCATATTGATATTGTGGAAGGCGACAATTGATCTTTGAATTGCCTTGCTTTCTTTTTTGTTGGTGCAGTTGTGCACATGCCACGCCCACAACGCAATGTTGTTAAATTACTCTCAATTTAATGGCGATCCCTCATCTTTGAAATTAAAAAAAACGTTTCAACTTTACAAGTGAAGACCTGCAAGTAGGTTGCTGCCTCAGTTTGTGCAACTTTACGCCATAGAATGAACTACGATAAAATTTATTATGTATTCCCTCCGGTGTCATATTAGAAGTCTTTTTGACAAGGTTTCCGTGCTACATTGGGAATATAAATCATGAATAACATTTAAGTCGTTGAGTTTGGAAATGTGAAAATCATATAAATAGATTGGTCTTGAAAATTATTTTCATAAAAGTATACATATATAACTTTTCAAGAAATATTTTTATAAAAAAGAGAAGTTACGTGCTTTAGTGACCGTGTCGCTATCCCAAAAGAACTTCTAGTATGAAAGCGGGTGGAGTACCTAGAAATCTCAAAGGGAACCATAAGCAAGGGTAGCATGGCTGTGTTTCCAAATTGTTACGGTTAACAATACATGGACTTTTAAAACTATAAAATCATTTTGAGAAACCGTGCCGTTCTTGAAACGTTTTGGTGAAACCACTGCATTTTTCTCCGAAACGCGACAACAGTTTGCATCTTTGACCCCTTTATAACCATAGCAAATGCTGCGAATTGGTTTGTAGTCTAATGGTAGGACGGTCCAGTGGGACTCGCACCTTTTCCTGGGATTTACCGGTGTTAAGTGGTAAGGGACGTTCCCGTCGACAACGAGGCTTCAATGGTGACTTTGGGAATCTCCAGATCTCTCGGTGCCATGCTCAGTACTTCGGAGGTGCTCATAAAGATAGGGTTTGCGTACGTGTTTTCAATAGAGGTGAGTCTGCGCGCGGTGTGAGCGTCTGCGTGGTACGGTGTAATCTTAAAAACACATATTAAAAAAAACCATATAGCAAATGCTAAAAACCTGGCAGCTTCCGTTATGTGGACTGGGTTTTACTTTTACCCCTGTCTCCGCGGATTACGTTTCCCTCTCGGGAAGGCGTGCTGGGGGCAACCCGCAGCTGGTTTCAGTTTCACCGTTGGTTCCTCGGTCAAACCAAGTAGGGCCCGGCCCACACAGCCCACAGCCAAACAAAGCAACCTCCACACCACACGCGACCACCAGTCCACCACTCTCGGCCCCACCTGCCTGTGACGCGCCGCCCTCCCTTATCCCCAACCCCGGCGCCCTATCCCACCCCACCTGCGCCCCGCTCCCCGCACCCGGTCCATACACCCTCCCCCTCCCTTCCTCGCAAACGGACGGCTCCCGACCTCCCCGCTCTCCTGCGCCGGGTCTAGCGAGCGAGACGCGCCAGCACGCCGCGCGGCCCGGGCCCAGTGCGCAGGCCAGGCGCGACGAGACGCGGGGGGCGCCGCGCACGAGACCCCCCCGTCCCCTCCCCCACTTCTCTCTCTCCCCTCTCTCCACGCAGAGCCAGCCGAGCCAGAACCCAGAAGGGGAACAGGAGCAGCAGCGGCGGCCGCGGGCGGAGCACGCGAGGTGAGATTTTTTCCCCCTTCCACCCCATCCGCCGCCCCGCCTCGATTCGGCGGCGCGGGTTCGTGGGATTGGGGGCACGGCCGGCGCGGCGCGGGGGGTCGAGGCGAGGCGAGGCTCCGGGGTCAAGGGGGCGCTCGCGGTTGACCGGGCCCGTCGGGTAGGGATGTTGGGGGGTGCGGGATTCGGTCGGCGCCTCGGGGGCGGCCTCGGCTCCCGTTTGCGTGCGGGCGTCGTTGTCGCGGCGGCGGGTTGGCTTGGAGGCGATGCGGTTTTTTCCGCGGAGGAATTTGGGGAGGGGTTTAGGGGGGACGCGGCCGTGGGGGTCTCTCTGGTGCTGGTGATGCTCGATGCGTTGTTCTAGGGCGGTTGCTTCGTTGAGGAGAGCCGATTCCGTCATTTCCAAATCGTATGTTTATTTGTTTGTTCTGTGATTTATCACCTGCGTTATTTCGGGTGGTGTGGGTTTAGTTTCGGGGTCTGTGTGTCCAGTCCACTTTGTTTTAAAACAGTGTCACTGCACTGTTGGATGCATGCGTGCTGTAAGCTTTGCTTGATGCCTAGGAGAGCGACTTCTATCCTTTCTAACTGTATTATCCATTCACGTTTCGTTATTCTGCCGGTGTTGGTGTTCTGATTCTGAATACCTGCACCTGTTTCCCAAACACTGCCTGTTTGCCCTAGAATAACTTGCTTTATTGTGTTCTAGCGCAGCAGTTTCATGAGCCACTGTTTTTTTTTTGAACAACTGGTTTCATGAGCCACTGTTAGTCTGGAATGTTTCATTTTAAAAACAGATTGCAGTGTGTCAGGGTTGTCTTCTCTTACATCAATGTCAGGCCTTTATCTAACTAATAATAGAAGAAAAAAACAGCTTTAAGCCTCTATCTACTTGTGAATGATGGGCTACAACGTTCCGGGGTTGTTTCTGATCTGCACTTTTACTTTTGAGTCATTTCACCCATCCGTATGGTCTCCACTGTTACCTCTACCCTATTTGAAGTTTGTTTGTTTAGCTTTGTCTAGTCTACACCTGTCTAGGATCATGACCTTCGGGTTTATAGATATCAGAATAAGTGCGTATGCGATTTGTTCTTTTCCTTCGCTTGTCATCCTACTGAACTCAATCAGCCTGTAATGATCCTGTCGTAGTTCAGATATTTATGAGTTGCAGGAAACGCCTAATATCATCTGACTTACTGCATGTACTTGTAAATATAATTTTCTGCATTTTTGTTACTTTTTACCTCTTCCACTCTTTACCTTTCATCTTTAATTCATTCATTCTTGAGTTTGCCTTTGATTTTTCTGTCTGTTTGAATCCTATATTTTCTGTCTGTTTGATATGATTAGTTTTTGCCTGTGTTATTTCTGCATACTCTAGGGTACTCTTCTGAAAGCACCTTTTTGATGCCTGTCAAATATATGATGCTGAGTTTTTCATCAATTTGTAGGCATGGATAGATACCACAGGGTAGAGAAGCCTCGGAATGACACCCCAATCAGCCAGAATGAGATCAGGATCACTACACAGGGGAGGATGAGGAACTATATCAGCTATGGGATGTCGTTGCTTGAGGTGACCCCATTATTATTATCTCAGCTTTATTGTTATCTGGCATAAAGAGCATTGATGTCATGTATACTGTGATTAGCAACTGATGTGAAACGTTTGCAATCTGGAATTATGTGAAACAGAAATATTTTTAAGGGCAACCATTTGTTTTGCTGTGCGCGTGCATACACATCTATTTTATGATTAATGTTTATTTTTAGATTGATAAGCACTCAAATTGCTCATCTGCATGTCTCCAGTGTTTATTGTTACCAGTGTACATTAGGCAAATGATAAATTTGTTTGGCTTGTATTTGCCTTCATTTCATAATCTCATTTTGTTCGCACAACGTACAACCTAATCAGTACCGATTGGACAATGTGCTACTTTGCTGTCATGATGGTATAGTACAAGGTTTTGTTTCTATTCCAATACATTAATGGCCCTTGCCAAGTTCCTTGTTATTAGCGTTCATTTCAAAACACTACTTCTAATTTGATCTTTTGACCCGATGCATGTGAAGCTTATCATTTTGTAGAAAAAGGTACAGACTTTTATGCTGTTAACATGACATTTTTGAAGGAAATATTGCCGCTGTCATATGCATGTGTTGTTTCTTCAACTTGTTGCCATTTTTTCCTACGCACAATGCATACCTGGTTGAGTCAATGTACTTTGTTGCAATACACATTGGCCAAATGATAAATTTACTTGGTTTAAATGCTTTCCCGTAATATTCTCATTTCACTCAATGTTCATACATCAAACACATTGAAATAAAATGCACATTTGAATTTTTTTTGGTTGTTGTGATGGCGCAGTACTGTTTTGTTACCATTCTGGTACATCAGAGTTCATGGCCTCTCCTGATTACTGTCTAGAACTCCTTGCCTTGTATTACAACTGAATAGATCATTTCACCTGAAATATGTGAAGCTTGTCAGCTTGATAAAGAAACACAAATTTGGGTACAGTTCACATAATGCTGCCACTGTGATTTGCACTCTTGTTTCTTCATCTTGTAATCTCTTCCTTTTCTGAAGATTCGCTTAATGGTTAGAGGCCAAAGATGCTATACTTCCTTTACAAACTCTCCACATGTCATTCCTACAATATTTCAATTGATGGATGATCCATCTTTTTTTTAATCTTGTACTTATTCCCTTTCCCTTCTACTTTTACAGGAAAATGGCCATGATGAGATTAATATCAAGGCCATGGGACGGGCCATAAACAAGACAGTTATGGTTGTTGAGTTGATCAAGGTTGGTCGCAGTTGCCTCATCCTCCTTGTAATACTGCTATTTAAATTCCTATTATGGTCTGTTTTCTAACTTGCACTTAACTGTTCATCCAGAGAAGGGTTGGAGGTCTTCATCAGAATACTGTTACTGAATCTGTTGATATCACCGACACATGGGAACCTTTGGAAGAAGGCCTTCTCCCGTAAGGATATGATTATATTCCTTCCATACAGAAGGAGAGTGTTTTACTGTAACAATAACACACTTCTTTTCTCAGACTAGAGACCACTCGCCATGTATCAATGATCACTGTGACGCTGTCCAAGAAGCCTCTGGATACATCATCTCCAGGGTAAGTAAAAAAAAAAAATCCTGTGGCTACAGATACAGAAGAATTTCAGATATACTCGGTCACTTTTCCTTCTCTGACTCGCAAGTGTTTTTTCATTGTTTTTGGAACCTTCTCATTATTGGTAATGTTTGATGATGTACTTAGGTATCAGCCACCTATCCCAGCTGAAGAGGTGAAACCTGCTTTTGACTATGATCATGAAGGTGCCCTATCAATTGACCTTCGTTACTAATGTTATTTATAGGATCACTGCATAATCAATTTCTTGTTCATGGTAATTTAGAATCCTATCCCCCTGGTCGTGGAAGAGGTCGTGGTGGTGGGAGAAGAGGCAGGGGAAGAGGTATGCTCTTTCTTGTGTCTTCTATAACAACAACAACAACATAGCCTTTTGTCCCAAGCAAGTTGGGGTAAGCTAGAGGTGAAACCCAAAAAGGCAAAAACAGAAATTAGAGTTTTGGGAAAACAGAAAAGGAAGCAAAGATACTGGCAATAGTAATTGTTTCCTTAACAGAAATTCTATAAACAGAAATTAGAAATTCTTGTGTCTTCTATAAACAGAAAAATACTGGCAATAGTAATTGTTTCCTTAACAGTCTGTCATATTTTGCATGCATAATTTGGATCAGTTGATCACCTTAATAGCGTCTCATATTTTAGCATGCTTAATTTTGACACACCACACTCGTAGTCCTGTACTTGCTACTGTGGGCTGTGGCTGCTTTATACACCGTATACCCTATATATTATAAAAGCTGGTTTCTGGCCCTACCAATTTGTAATACGCCTACTAATCAAGCATAGCTGCGGTTCATGATTCAATTTGCTGTTGACCATCTATAATTTAGACAGCATGTATGGCTTATTTCCTGAAAGTGATAAAGTTATTTAGGTGGACATGCCTTTTCTTTTTGTTGATTCTTGCATGTCTGAGTGTGCAGGAATGAGCAATGGCCCCCCTCCACCTGCTTATGGCTACAATGAAGAGTGGGAGGAGGAAGGAGATTACTACAACAGAGGGCGTGGGAGAGGGAGGTCAAGAGGGAGAGGAGGAAGGGGGCGTGGCTACTACGGAGGCGGCAGGCGCGGTGGCTATGGCTACGACTATGGTTATGGTGGCAGAGGCGGGTACTACGAAGAGCAAGATGAATACTATGAAGAGCCCGAAGAATATGCTCCGCCCCCTGGCCGTGGTAAAGCCCCACCCGTCTGGCTAGATTACATGTGAATGTGTGTTTCGCATGACTCATTTCCTCATGGTTTGTGTTCTGTTGGTTTTACAGGGCGTGGCAGGGGAAGAAGGGGGATGCCGCCTTTTCGCGGGCGTGGAGGCCGTGGGCCACCACGTGGTGGGCGAGGAGGCTACTATTAGTCGTAGCCTCATGCCAAGCGGGGTTGTGCTGAACCCTGAAGCTATAGCACTGTTGTGCTTAGTTATCCTGTTAGCGTTTGCGCTCCGTGTTCTTCTGTGGAGCTCCCAGATCAGAATGGCCCATAAGGCCCCTCTTTCAGATGCTACTTTATTTCGGCTGCTGTGCTGTGCCTTTGCGACTCGTTGGGCAAGTTTTTGTGGCTCGCTCGTGGTTTTGTAGCTAGGTTAGCGAGTGAAGTTACACTCGGTAGCGCAGTGTTTCCCCATCCAGACGACATCCGAGATTGTTTATTCTGCTGTTAATCTATCATCTTATTTCGTATGGATGCTGAATGAGAAGATTTCGGTCTCGATTGGGCACACAGCGGTCGTCCGTTTGGTTGGCCTTTACCGTTGGGTTGAAATTTCAAGTTGTGTGCACACGCTGGAATGGTGGAAAGCCAACACTCTGGCTTCGGTAAGCTGAAGCATGCATGGGCGATTAACTGATTATGATTGAAGTTAGCGCTTAAATGTAAGTGAAATTCGTGAGCATCATGGATCCATGCGACAGATTCATCCTGCTTGTGGAAAAATAGTGTTGTTTTCTTCAGTACCTCGTCTCCATCCCCGATCATTTCCTGGTGCTCTGATTTCTGTATACCTGCCCAGGTTTACATAAAAAAAAACATACAGAATAGACAATCACAGCAGAATATTTGATTCGGTGTAAAATAGTGGTACCGCACCGGATGTTCCTCATTGATAATTAAATTATTTGTTGTTCCAAAAAGACTTGAATTTTTTTAGGATTTAATTAAATAAATGTAGGCTATGTTGTGAAAATTATCATGCCATTTTTATGATACAACAATGCATATGTGAATAAGAGTTTTTTTAGATCCCAAGTGTTGGGCTAACTGGCTAAGGATAAAAATTAATGCAGTATCTCGAGGACCAAACAAATATCCCGAGAAAATAAATTTTATGGGCCAAAAATATATTCAAAGAAAAAATATTCCAGATAATAAGTACCCATGTACAGGCAGCGCCGACGTGTCGTCGCCTCAACGCAGCAGAGGAGTGGCCGTCGGGAGGAAACGAGGCAGGTAGGGCACCAGCACCATTTTTTTAGATTAAGAAAACATCCGACCTCAGCCATTCAAATTTGAATGCTTGCAGCCAGAACATAACACAAACGCCCATCGCAGTACATAGACTACCAGGTACATCACCCAAACCCACTTTCTGAAGACCGGAAACAGGAAAGAAAACACCAGACCCACTGTCCTAAGCTTGCAACTTGTTCCTGAACTTCCATCCGAAGTTGCTGAAGATTTCCATGACGGTTACTTCAAGCTTTTTGTTCAATACGTTTCCCTGAAAATTACCTGCATGAATGAAAATTACCTGCATGAATGAATCAGGTGTGGTTCATTTAAACTCCACATTGTTCCTGCTAAGCCAAATAGCCCAACACAATGCAGACGCGCCTACTAGTAATTGCTTTCTAATATTTGCAGTGACCACTTTCAGCCATGACACCAACATGTTACCAACACTAGTAGGTGGAGGTATACCAAAAGTGATATATACCCTGTTCCAAATGAACCGCGCCAAATGACAATAAAAAAACAAGTGTTCTATGGTCTCATTAGAGTTACAGAAGCTGCACTTGTTATTTCCTTACCACTTTCTTTTAGCTAGGTTGTCTTAAGTTAGTATGATCCCTTTCCTCATATACCATAAGAAAATCTTGATTTTCTGAGGTACATTGATCCTCGGAAGTGCAAGAAGTAGGAGTCCCTTCAGCTTGCATCAAATCTGTATACATTGCATTTCCAGTAAACAGGTAGATTAGCCAGATGGTCGATCCTTTGTCAGCCTAAGGAGTTGGGTGGATTAGGAATCAAGAATTTGGAAATTCAAAATCAGTGTTTCTTGAGCAAATGGTTGTTTATTTTGATTAATAGGGATGGTATGTGGCAACAACTATTAAGGAATAAGTATTTACATTCTTAGACTATTACACAAGTACAGAGGAGACCAGGTGATTCACACTTCTGGTCAGGTCTGATGAAAGTAAAAGATACCTTTACTAATCTGGGTACTTTCCAAGTGAACGATGGGCATCAAACTCGTTTTTGGGAAGACAGATGGTTAGGTAATGATTCCTTGAGGAGTCAGTATCCATCCTTATATCAAATTGCAAGACGAAAAAACGATACGGTAGCCTCGGTTTTTTCAAGAGTACCTTTGAACGTTTCCTTTAGAAGAACTCTGGTGGGGCAGAATCTAAATCTTTGGCATGATTTAGTTGGTCGGATAAGTCATGTGCAGTTGAATGATAGGAGAGATAGTTTTAGGTGGAGTCTTAATCCCACGGGTCTTTTTACTGTCAAGTCTGTGTATATGGCTCTTATTCATCCTGATATTGCACGTATGAATCATAATATGAAAATTTGGAAGATGAAGGCCCCGCTAAAAATTAAGATTTTCATGTGGTATCTAAAGAGAGGTGTAACCTTAACAAAGGATAATTTAGCTAGGAGGAATTGGAACGGAAGTAAGTTATGTTCTTTCTGTTCGAAGGAGGAAACAATTCAACATCTCTTTTTTGATTGTCATATGGCCAAATTTTTATGGAGGGCTGTGCTGATTGCTTTTAATTGTCCTATACCGCTTAGTTTTAATCACATGTTTTCTGATTGGCTAATTGGTAGGAGTAAAAAAATTATACAGCAAATGTTATTTGGGGCATCAGCTCTTTGTTGGTCCATATGGTTGAGCAGAAATGATATTGTTTTTGACAAAGCACCACAAAAATCTTATTTACAGGTACTGTTCAGAGGAACTTACTGGCTTCGATTCTGG
>OAMR01000290.1:744117-775426 GCA_900205405.1 Echinochloa crus-galli | reverse complement strand
GGGTGTCGTGCGCTTGAGACCACGGCGATGGAAATCTTTGCCCACAATGGCTGGCCGTTTAACAATAGAATCACTTTTACTTAATTCGTGCTTTGTTCCACCGACTTATCTTTTTTTTTCAGCTACATTTCAGTTTCGCTTGTATTAAGAAACAGCTATATGCATAGTTTCATGCAGAGGCTGGAATATTGAAATATATTCCCTTTTCTTAAAAAAAAAGCTAACAGGGATGCGAGGGCTTCTCTCCTCTCCTCCACCACTTGCTGGTCGAAACTTGTCATCAATCGTAGAATGGAGAGAGATCGAGGACATTCCCTTTTCTCTGCTTCCATTATTTTGCTCAAAGGAAACGTAGTAAATAGTTAGGCCCGGATAAATTACCCTGGAGTTTCCACAGATTTCGTGTACGTTGTTGTTACTGTTAGTCTGTTAGAACAACTGAACAAGACAGAGATTAAGACGTGTGTAGTACTGTACTGCTATAATACTTTCTCCGGTTCTCAACGACTCGTATTGCCAACAGCCCAACACTAGTCATTACTTCTTTTTTTTTTCTTTTGCGAAAAACTAGTAACGACTAGGGGTGGTAATGGATCTAACCCTCGTGCTCACTTCACAGTTCTATATGACCCTAACTCGTTTTAGCTTAAAAGCTAGCAGTATTTTAGCCCGACCTTTATTGAACCCAATACTTAAAAATTACTAGGCTAAATTTTAAGATCCTTTACCACCCCAAGTAATGAGGTAGGCGCTGACACGCGAAGTCTACCATATATGCCTCCTTGTCGACGAACACATCGCCACCTACCTCTTGAAAATAGCGCTAATTAATTCTAAAATAAATCTAGAAAAATACGATATATAGTTGTTCGTGTCAAGTCGAGAACTCGAACCTAATGAGCAGGTTTAAGTACAAGAAAAATTATCAACGGACTTACCATCAATTAACAATTACCCTCTTGTAATTATTAGTGCTTGATTGATTTGGTTAACCCATACTTTGTCTCTCATAATATAAAATTCTTCTAATTGTGGCTTAAATTAAATCATTCCAAGCTTGATCATGTAATATATACTACCTTCATGCCATAATATTTGTCATTTCCTATCACTTCAACTTTGAACTAGCTAATGCCAAATAAAATGAATTGGAGGTAGCATATTTTGATATTATGCATAGCGGCCTATGTCATTAATGTGATATTTCTCTTTGTAAATTTTACTAAACTTAATGTAATTTGGTTTCGAATTAGACTAAAAAAACTTCTTCTTTTTTTTTCTGAAAAAACTGAGGGATCACAACACAATCCTTCCTTATTATGCCTGCTGCCGACATGACGTCGTCGTCGTCGGATCGAGGACAGATCGATCTCCAGAGTGTTGTGCTATATACATAGAGTAGTTTTATTTGGTCGTGCATGTTGTGTCCACTGTCCAGCCTCCAGCTCGATCATGCAACTAGCGTGCCTGTGTACGTCTCACGACTTGATTCGATCGCGTCTACTCCGTACTTCCTTTTCTTTTTGTCGACCAGTCTGAACGTTGAATAAATTTGCGTCTGAGCGTCTCCATATTCGTTTCAGCCCATACCTCGTACCATAGAAGAGGATAGGACCCGGATCATATGCACGCGTGTTGATGATGCTGCGCATCCATTAATTAATCCCCTGATGGAATGAATTAGATCGAGCAGATCGACCGCTAATAACATACCCTCTTTGACCCTGATTTCTTGTTCAAACCCACTTCTTCTTCTTTTTTTTTGAGACAAACCCACTTCTTCTTGGGAATGAACTGATCGAACGAACAATGAACAAGGACTCAGGCCTGGCCCCTGGGCGCCCCCCCTTGTCTCCGCCCCTGATTCAGCAGACAACAAAATTACAAAACCCGGTCCATTTCACTCAATTCATTGCGCCGACCGGCGGCATCCCGTATATGTACATCTTTCGCCGTTCGGTCAAAATATCCATCTATCAGACCAGTCTCAGTGCACAGTTTCACTATATATTTGTCGAAACCAAAAACTAGGTAATCATGTCATGATGATGAAATTCTAGCTTCTATCCTCTGTCACACATGAGTAAATTTAATACTATGAAGCTCTCATAAGACCCCATTAAGACAAGCCTTAGCAAAATACGGAGTATCAATTATTCTCGTAGCTTATTTGCTCTGCCCAATACGGCAATACGTAATTAGTGTCCTCTTTGTTTTTTTTTCCTCTCGGCTGGGCCGGGGCTGTATGTCGAGCCTGCCGACAGTACACAACCGTACTTCGTGAGTAGAGATATACATGGCAATAATTAGCTGGTTAACTATTAGCAGGGGCTTTTGCTTCAATCCACTCGTAAAACGTAGTTTGGCAGTTGGTTTTGAACTCTCTCTATGATAAATGGTTGATGGTGTTTTTGTTGGGAATACTTGACCGTACGTCTCTATGATAAAATGTCTAAGTACAGTATAAAATCCAATATCATTTGAAAGAATTCGCGAAGAATAAGAATATTAAGGGTGGCTATTCCTGCATATTGTTCCTGGATGGCATGATTAATTTCCTGCCGCACATAGCCCTATGACTAGTCAGCAGCGCTCATCAGTCTCGGAAAGGGACTTGGCAGTATGCAACTCATGTAGCAGAGAACGGGAATATTCATATCTCAACTGCCACATCACATCAATTATCATATTGGATACTCCGTATTGCACAGTATCTGGATCGACATAGATCATACGTATGGACGTGTAGATATAGCCCAACACCTGGTGTGCACTCATCATACGAATTTTGGCTCGTCATGAGAAACATGAATCACATACACACACTGCAAACCACCACCAAACGACGCTACATGGTTTGGAATGGTAGTGGTAGCTCTGGAGTTATTATTAGCTTCCATGTTTTGGCGATTTGATGATCACTACTCCATTTATAATAACAACTGTAATAATCATGCCAATCTGTAGCTGGTGATGTAGACCTGTTTAGTAAGATAGCTTTATCTCCAAGAATTTTTAGAGCTGGTTATTGGGAGCCCCATAAATTCCTAGCTAGAGCTAGGGCACTGTACAAAATTACCAAGTTTTCTCAAGGTTAGTTCACAAGCAAAGTGGCCAATAGTTTTTAATATATTAGGATAACTATCCATCAAAACTATAGGCATTGAGTTTGTTTTGGTTCCATTATAATTTCTCAAAATATATAAATTATATTAGAAAAACTATAGGCCACTCGAATAAAGGAACTGGTAAAAGACAGTAAAAGTATTGCTCACTGATATAGAAACTATGGGGAAAACCACTTTTCTTTTTTTTGAAAGGAAAAAACACTTTTCTTATAGGTACATCACAAATACCGTATTTGGTTGAATATATATGTTCAAGCCAGTCTAAATCCTGCACGTATCTTGAAGCCGGAGCCATTCCAAACAGGCTTTATGATGGATTTAAGCATTGTGGCATGCATCCACACGTGTGATTACTATAGGATTAGTTTGACATCTCAGCAAAATGATTACTCGATCCAGTCGTGATTCATGATGGCCATGATTACTTGCAGAGTTGCAGGAGAGACGAGATGGCCAAAACTGAGATTTCTTGAGTTGTGGTTTTCAAAAAGATTTCATGATCGAATGATTGAGGGTACGAGCTAGTATTGATATATCTCTATCTGATGATCCAAACCGATCAAAAAGCAAGCAAAGACGACTTGTCCAAGTGAGTCCACTTAGATATCTCGAGTTGACTAGACTCCATCGAAACCAATAATAAGGAAGCTCCAGTTTAGTCACTAGAGATCTCGACACTTGATTGATGAAAGGACGACTTGATTGCTTGTTATCGTCAGGTAGGTATATTAGCGTGAGATTGGATCTGTTAGATTATTGAATCGGTCTCTCAGAAATGCTTACAGAAATATGATTTAAGTACATATATTTGCATCAAAGAGTGTGCATGTGTGTGAGCGTATGCATTTATACCGGTATTTCCGAAAAAAGAAATAATTTCCAAAATAAAGGATTTCTTGCAAAAAGAACCAATTCGATGATTTTGCAATAGTGTTTTCTAAAATATATCCGTAGATCTATTTTGATGTGTAATAAAATATTATTGAAAGGGTATAAAAATAATTCTATGTAATGTTTGTCAAAAATATTTTTTGGAATAGTATTCTAGAAAGTTTTAAGTATTAGAAAATTGTTTCTAAAATATTTCCAAAATAAAACAGCTAGATGGAACATAAATTATAAAGGGAACATGTGGATGGCATGATATGCCGCCGAAGTTAGCCTTCTAGCATTGCTTTGCACAATCCACACATTAGCGGAGTCCTCCCGTCCAAACTACATGTTTTTTTGAAACATCATTATATATGCAATTACAAACGCTTATACACAGACTCATCTCTTTGAATACACACATACAGAGACTCTTATCCTATGAACATTTTCGAGAGGCCCACCACTGAAAAAATATTATCAATTAAATCCTAAAATAATTCTAGAAAAATAGGAACATCAATAATGAGTCAATGACTGAATCCGAATGAGAGATTTTCATCATAAGAAATCTTACCAACTGACCGCGCGACCAGTTCACGAAAGTAAATGTATTTTTCATTAAATCTTTCAGATTTTCATTGGTGGGTCATCACACATCCTTAAAAACAGTATATAGCTAGCCAACTCAAATGTTTGAGATTTGGAGATTTTTTTCCATAAATACAGTTACTTTCTACTAATAATTGTGGTAACGATAGTAGTGGTGGCACAGATGAAAACGCCCTTGTCGATGGGCACTTCCTGAGTTCCGGGTGCAAGATGACATCGCCGTCATTGATTCTTGCATTGACTTCTCACCCAATGCAAGTCATCCAATGTCTATGTACATGATCACGTCTGCCCATACGTACGTTTATGTTCATGATTCTGCAATGATTTTATTTAAATATATTAACAGCCATTTGACGGCCTATTTTGGCGTGCATATATCGTTGCTCATAATCACATACACACGGTTTCAACCATTGAGTCGATCGAGGTTCCGTTTGCACACCGGCCGGCTCTCTGGTCAACTGTTGGCATGCACATGCTTAATTAGCTTTGATTAGCCCTAGTGATGCTGATAGTAGATTTGTACGGAGACTTCAGACTTTGCAAACCGATCATGTCAGCAGGTGTGTGAGCTGCAACCTGCAATGCAAAGCCTTGTTCTCTTCCGAGCGTGATGTTGAAGATACACGCTTTGGAGACCAAGTCAATTAAACATATACTTATCGTACTGTCACCATAAGGCGCTCGACAGTTGTGAAGTTATCCGCTGCACTGTACCATCATGTTCCACCTTGCATATCTGTTCTTATTGACAATCGGCCTGCATGGCAGGATGGGGAGCAACGTACATGCTCATCGAACTCTGCACGACTCTTCTGTCTTCTCCATAGCTCTTGCTATAAAACCACTTGTTAAAAAACCATAGAAACAGCCATAGCATAAAAACACTTGTCAGAATGGCATTGGGGCACGGTATTTCTTTTTTTTTTAGAAAAATAAGCAGTGCCGCGCTATGGTGCCACCACGGCCTTTGCGTCTAATTAACCGTGGGCACCGCATGCAGAAACAAAACACCATGTTGTCATGCATGTCTCTTAGTTTTAACCATTACTAGCATAGGCACATGTGTGCGCACATGTATAAAATAAATCAAATAAAATATATAAAATATAGTTGCAATATCTCTCATGTATAGAGAGCTTTATGTATTCTCAAAACTCAATAGTTGGCATTTATTTATATGAAGAAAAACTCTCCGATTTATTGTCTATTAGTAATACGGGATAATTGTATAGACGTGGGTACAAATGTGGGTATATTTAGTACGATGTACTCATAATATTCGATATACAGAATAAAACATAGTACGATGTGACAAATTAGGAAATTTCTCGTTCGACACAAAAATGTGTAGAAGGATCCATCATCCAAGAGAATTGAACTTCAATTCTGTCTTGCCTAATTGACACGCTTGGCCAACACAAATAATTTCCTCGGCAGTTTGAGTAGTTTTATCCATGGGTTTAAACCCTCGAGAAAATTCTGCTCCCTGCTCCTGATCAATCACCCTGTATTAAGTTGGAAATTCCACACAACTTTCGAAACAAATCTTGGAATTCTAACAAACAACATCACGGTTTTATGTTAGTCATAGGGATCCACATGCATGTGCATGTGGATAGTAGCCTATTGGCGATAGAAGAGCAAATATGTTGACTTGTAATCCTGTTGTCATTGAAAGATGTATCTGACCTTTACCTTTTGTGGATCACAAAGTTGTAGGAGACTTGGCCAAGTTAAATTCCACTAGACCACTAGATCGATAGCTCGGGTTGACAAGAGTACGACAAGCCCTGGTAGTACACGGTCATCCAGTATCTATATGTACATACGTGTAACACATAATAATTCCAAAATTAATTAATAATATATGTTTACTATATATACTTAGATTAAAGTATTAAACAACATTATTGACAAGTTTGATTGCATAACTGCATGATGGCACGGTTTCAACGTTGACTTAGGAGTCGAGATGTGCTCAGTGCTGTATCAAGAGGGGATTCGTCCGGTTGCACCGCCGCCAAGGTCAACTGTTGACGACATGCACATTAGCTTTCAAATTAAAGAAGAAGAAGAAAAGGATTATTAGCACTTGAACTGCTGATATACTGTATACGCTTGTGCGTGGAGACTTGCTTGCATTGCGAAAATAACTGATGATCACGTCAGCGCGTGTGTGGGCTGCAATAATAACGCAATCGGAGGCTCTGCTCTCTCTTTCGATCGCGATGCTGATGATAAGCACACGCTTTGGAGACAAGTCAATTAGTCAAACTGGCTCATCGTTATCGACATAACTATCCAGCATCTATCGGCAACTGCCACAACGACCGCTTAACAGTTGTGGAAACTGGAAATAGACCAGCATCAGCTACAGTAATAAACGCAGAAAACTGTCACAACAAGGAACAGTGGTGCTGTAAGTCTGCGAGCTTAAAGTCGTCAGTCAGCGATTCCATCTGCCATCGGTAGAGAAATGAACAGATGAGCACGAAGCGCTTTGACTCTGTCAAAATGAGATCTAATTAGCTAGGTCAAACAGAAAGCCCTCCAATCAGGAAGCTAAACATCCTTATAACTATTTTATTTCCTAATGCCAGCTTCGACGATATTTCAACATCTGAAACGTGGAAGGGCCTCAAAATCTGATACCTTAATTCATATACCTTAATTTGACCAAACTGAGAGAGATAGAGAGAAGAAACAAAAGTTGCAGACTTTGGTGGCAGAGTGTGTCAAGTCCTCGACTACTGTACAAGTGGACATATTCTCCATTTCCGCTTAAGGGCCAAACGACAACTTTCAGAGGAGAAATTCCAGACTGTAGGACAGAATCGAAGGTGATTTGGTCTGTAAGTCACATGATTAACACGCACTTGCAGTAAGTCTGAACCGGCAACTTGCTTGCTTGCTCCAGTGGGCAATATTTACAGCATGTCAATATGTACATATTTGCTCACTTCGTATATACGTCGTTTTGAACAACCAAATTAACCAGTTTAAAAATCAATTAATTTACTTATCTTAAACATGTAGTTCCTCCGTTCGGGAATACTTGACGTTTCCAATCAGACAAATGAACTAGTGGTTGAACGTCATATATTAGCATAGTATATTTAGAAATGTACGTAGTATATAATTATATCATGCATGTTGATAACAGATAGAGATTGATAGGACTCGGATATTGTAGATGGAGTCAGACAGTTGCTACTTGCTGTGGTCGTATTTCGACTTGTACATCCCTGTACAATAATGCATATGTAAAGACACAAATCCATATATGTGTTCAGTGCGAAATGCTAATATTTGGCCAATCTCTTTCTGCATTTGATCATCATGTACACATGTGGAGTCACGTCAGGAATGTTCTTCTAGCTGTTTCACAACTTAAAAATCGCTGCTAAAAGCGCAGAGCATCAATTTCACAAAACTTTTTCATGGAACAACTTATCTTTTTGCAGAAATTGTAGGAAAGAAAAATCCGGATAACCACTTATGTATAGTGGTATTTGGAAATTGCTTCCGCCTCCACTATATTCTACGAGACGGGAGAGAAGAATATGTTCAGTTTCAAAAGCACAAAAAAATTTGCAGGGATGCCTGTAACCTAGACTCCCAGTGAGCAAGCTGAGCTAATCACTCCCTGAAGGATCGAAATGGCGACCAGAGGGAAGGTGAATAGGAGCCGACAAAAAATTCTTGTCGAAGAAACTCGGCCTAAGTCCTGTTGTATTTCGACTTGTACATCCCTGTACAATAATGCATATGTAAAGACACAAATCCATATATGTGTTCAGTGCGAAATGCTAATATTTGGCCAATCTCTTTCTGCATTTGATCATCATGTACACATGTGGAGTCACGTCAGGAATGTTCTTCTAGCTGTTTCACAACTTAAAAATCGCTGCTAAAAGTGCAGAGCATCAATTTCACAAAACTTTTTCATGGAACAACTTATCTTTTTGCAGAAATTGTAGGAAAGAAACTTTAAGGGTTAGGCCAATTTGGTTGAAGGCCTAATGCAATTGGGCCTTCTTTGTACCGTCCATGGATGAGCCCAGGTCCAAAGGTCCAATTGCAGTTTGATTGTTCCAGTAATTCTCAATTTTTTTTTGATTGTTCCAGTCAGTGAATTTTTGGAGAGCGATAAGCTTTCCTGTATAATTTTCATTTTATTTGTTGCTTGAGCAGTTGTTTTTGGGCTTTACTCTTGTGTTGGCCTGTTAAGTGTCTGAGATTTTTTTTACTGTCTCTCTTCTATTTTCGCTATCCAGCACCTTTTTCTTTTTCTCGTGTAGAATTACTGTTTAATGATAGGCACGGGGGTTTTGTTCACTTTTCTCCTCAGACAATTCTTATCCCTAGTTTTTTTCATTAGACAATTCTTATCCCTAGTTTTTTCATTAGACAATTCTTTATGAGCTAATTAAAGGCTTTTATAAGCTGTAGTCGGTCTTATTAGTAAGTGTTTAGATATTGTTTTGGGTCGTTGGTCATGGGCCATGACGATCCGGTGTACGGAGTATTATCTTTTTGCGTGTGTTAAGATATATTGAGTTCCATGGAGCACAAGAAAAATTGCAGAGGAAGATGACAGTTGGGCCTACATATGGGGTTCTTACATTTTTTGTCAGCAAAAGCATACAGACACTTGGTATGTCACAGGGGTGCCCACCCAGTCTTTAAATGGCTTTGGAAAAATTCTTGCCAGAGAAAGCATGTGGTCTTTTTCTGGCTGTTAATTCAGGATAAGTTAAGCACCAGAAATGTTCTTCGTCGAAGAACCATGGAACTCCCATCTTATGAGTGTACTCTCTGCCTAGATCAGGAGGAAGAAACAGCAGTCCACTTATTTCTGCACTGTCCTTTTGCCCAGGCATGTTGGAACGTGCTGAACTTACTGATAACTCATGATAACCCCCTTGATATGATGTTCTCTTTCAGAAGTCAGCTGAATGTCTCCTTCTTCATGGAGATAATCATATTGATGAGCTGGTGTATCTGGATGGCCAGAAATGATCTGATTTTTAGAGGAATTCAGCCTCAGCTATCAACAGTAAAAGAGCGTTTTCGGGAGGAGTTTGCTTTAGCTGTGCTAAGAGCAAGAAGCCAAGACAAGCCCTCAATGTCGTTATGGATAGAGTCCATTCTGTAGCTCTGTGGATCTTTTTCCTTTCTTTTTTTGTCTCTTGAGCGTGCTATTTTGTAAACCTTTCTTTTTCTATTATCAATATATAACCAGCACTACGGGAAACCCCACGTTTGCCGAGTGCCAGGGGCACTCGGCAAAGGCAGTTATGCACTCGGCAAAGCCTTTGCCGAGTGTTACACTCGGCAAAGGGGTTACGGCATAGCTCGTGTCGGCAAACAGGCCCTTTGCCGAGTGTAAGAGACGACACTCGGCAAAATAAAGCACTAACAGACGGCCCGCTGCCGTCTGCGGACGGCTGTTAGGGCTAACGGACCCTTTGCCGAGTGTCACACTCGGCAAAGGGGTTACGGCATATCTCGTGTCGGCAAACAGGCCCTTTGCCGAGTGTCTTCTGTCGGGCACTCGGCAAAGCCTTTGCCGAGATTAGAAGCCGACACTCGGCAAAATAAAGCACTAACAGACGGCCCACTGCCGTCTGCGGACGGCTGTTAGGGCTAACGGACCCTTTGCCGAGTGTCACACTCGGCAAAGGGGTTACGGCATATCTCGTGTCGGCAAACAGGCCCTTTGCCGAGTGTCTTCTGTCGGGCACTCGGCAAAGCCTTTGCCGAGATTAGAAGCCGACACTCGGCAAAATAAAGCACTAACAGACGGCCCGCCGACGGTGGCGGCCGTCTGTTAGTTGTAACGGAGCCTTTGCCGAGTGTCGCGCTCGGCAAAGACTCTAGCCTTTGCCGAGTGTCGCACTCGGCAAAGGCTGGTCAGGGGCAGGCCCCTAAACAAGCCTTTGCCGAGTGTATGGCTCAACTTCGGATAGATTGGTGAGCACATAGAGCATGATAGCGCGCCACTCTACATTTGTCAAATTTTTGTTGGTGCCTTCACTTGCACTTCCTAGTTGCCCTCGGAAAAGGCTGAGGTTCGATTCAACTTCGTCAACATTATAACGAGGCGGTGGATTGTGCACGTTAGGAAGGTTGTCAGCATAATACTTCGTCGTGAAGTTTGACACCTCCTCGAGAATGTATGCCTCTGCAATAGATGCTTCAATCTTGCATTTATTTTTGCATTTAGTTCGAAGAACCTTCTGACATCTACTTGGAACGATGAAATGAACATTCATGTAAGGAATTGCTAATTTTACACGTACCTCACATGCAAGCGCCCCACCCGATATGATGCTGCGAGGAAAGTGAATTTGTAGGATATCGACATGCATTTTTATATGTAACTTAACTAAAGGTATAAATATGCGCCTATGTCTATCGTTTCCTTTACTCAAATGCTAGCAATATAAGTATAAAAAATGCTTGCAATATTATCATCAAACCTTAGTGTTGGTACTCCCGGTCGGACCAATGAATGAATAACCATGAACGGAGGATGACATTGCCGCTATCATGGGCTCACTTTTTCATGCTATGATCCCTAGGTGTGGTAGGTTGGCAAGGTATATCACTTGTTTCAGTAAACAAAAAAAAAACGTGTCACTTGGAAGTGTCCTACCTGGGCCACCTGGCGGATGGCAACAAGAAGACGCCTCGGACAGGCCGCGCGCGGCCTCTGCTCACAGGCCCAAGGCCGGAATTGAAGGCCCATAACTAGCTGCCGATTTCCAATGCAGTCATGCTGTCGTATTACATGCATATGCATGTGTGTGAGATTATGGTTCAGGAAATTGACGTGGTAAATGACATTTAATCAATTTCTTTTCTGATGGGTTGTCAATTGTTTATCCGTCGCAAAAGGGTTTGTTCCACTGAATTAATTAGTGGGAGTGTACTGGCTATGTTTTAAATATGTGGGCCAACTTAGATATAATTCTTCACTTTTCACTGCACGGCGCCTTCAATTCTGTGGTGATGGCGTCTCAAATAAATTGATTACAGAGCGTACGTTTCTTTATATTGATCTAAAAATTGCAAATTCTAAGTGGGGTTTCTCAGTTTGCTACCGAACAAAGCATGGATTGAGCAACTAGCTTGTGCAAGGTTTAATTTGACTTTCTGCCCAATATGCACGTACGCATCATGGAGTACTATACCAACCCTAAAAAATTTCTTAATTTTGAACCTAAAATAATTTTGAACTGCATTATTCATCGGGCAGTCTTTGTTTTCCTTTTGAAAGGAAGTAGGTGTGCAGTTGATGATTTAATGAGCTTCCCGGCCTACACAACTCCTGTTGTAAACAGGAACCCGTGAAGAATTCAATGTAGCGATAAAGCATCTCGCTACAGTGTTCAGATTGATTACACGTACGTTATAGTACAATCTGAGTAGTTATGAGTAGTTCACAGCATTTGATTTATTTTTGGACCAAACTCCATGGGCCTGCAAGCGTTTGATTGACATTAGAGATTTCATGTTGTATAATAATCTATATTGTAACTTCAGGATTTGTGCTGCCATAATGCATTTTCCGTATATTATTAATTACCTCCAATAGTATGATGTATCGATGTGCGTGCATTTGTTTATTTGGTCAAGGGGTCGTGTACGTATTCCTTGCAAAAGAAAAGGGAATGCGTACAACAAAAACAAGAACATGATTGCTCGAAAAAAAACAAGAACATGATTTTTTATGTTGGTTTTTAAGAAACATAGAAATTATTAATCATAAGCACAAAAAACAATTTGTGGGGAAAAGGGATTTTTTAACTAATCATACATCTTAAAATTAATATGCATATATAATTGTACCCAGTACATGTACATATATGCCTATCACGAATGCAAGAGAAAACTAGGCACCTGTTTAGCAATACAGGACATTCTTCCTTCATCTTTAGATGATCAAATAAAATATCCTATGGTGTACTCATTGTTAATAAAAATCAGTACTCAATCACTTTGTGTCCATCGCCTCATTGCCCCCGAGTGTTTCTCAGTGATATATAATATTGGCTCTATCCAACCATGTAATAATTAATTCGCAGCAGAATTGAACAAGTGACTCATGGCCCACCAAACTACATAATATAAGCCATTGGTATTATTTTCTAGTCTGGGAAATTTTCTTAGGAATAATATCCATAGTACTTCCAATGGAAAGTCTCTTCTTTTTGTCAAAAGAAAAAAAAAAGAGTTAGGAATGCAGTTCGGGCTGATCATCGCACATATAATCATTGAACTTTCATGTGTTTTAACTAGATATTTATTTGGAAATTGCGCATTCGAGTTACCAAGTGTGCATGGATTAAATGTGGCTTGCATTTGCCATTCAACAGAGTTATCCATATATATTGATGGCACTGTGAGTTGACAGGGCTATACACTACGGGAAACTCGACGTATGCCGAGTGCTTCCCTCTTTGCCGAGTGCTTTCTGTCGGGCACTCGGCAAAGAAAGACTTTGCCGAGTGCCCTTGGCAATGCACTCGGCATACAGGGGACACTCGGCAAAGAGGTGTTTTGCCGAGTGTCAGGCCAGCGACACTCGGCAAAGAGGTCTTTTGCCGAGTGTCAGGCCGGAGACACTCGGCAAAGAGGCCTGACACTCGGCAAAACACCTCTTTGCCGAGTGTCCCCTGTATGCCGAGTGCCTTGCCAAGGGCACTCGGCAAAGTCTTTCTTTGCCGAGTGCCCGACAGAAAGCACTCGGCAAAGAGGGAAGCACTCGGCATACGTCGAGTTTCCCGTAGTGCAGTAGGGGTTTCACCCCTCCTGTTTCCTCAAAAAAATTGCAGCGACACCTTTAATTTAAGCTATACGCTCAGTGGTAAACTGCACTAATTAGTTCAGTACATTTATTTTTTATAATAAAAAGAAGAGATTATCAACTCAATTTCGCTTTAATTTCCAGTACTCCAGTACGTGCTTGTACTGTTGATAGCAGTCTCATTTTGTGATAAACTACCTTCCACTCATTACATTCACGGTTGTAATTTCTGACCGGCGAATCTTCCGTGCAATATACGGTCATTTAATTCAGTGAATGCATTGCAACAAAAGATCTACCAACAATTTTCACTCCAACTGATAGAATATATCGGAAAATATTTCCACTGGTATTACCTGGGATAACATGGGTGCTTCTTTATATAGTGTTCCACCCTTGTAGCAAACAGTATGAGCTCCATAAAGTTCCAGCATAGTAAAGTTGAAGAGACTCGACTCAATTTGGCCGTTGTGCTTGAGAGTTTAAAGACTCTGCTGTTTCTTTTCTTTGGCTTATCATCTGACTTCCTATGTAGTACTAGAGGGAGAGAGAATGTCCATCCGAATAGCTGGAAAAATATTGCCATGGTGTGGCTGGGAATATGAGGCAAAAGGGAAATGCATGTTAGTGGATGGGGCAAGGGTTGAAGGCCGAAGGGTGAGTACTGTACTCCAGGTTTGCAATTCAACTCTTTCTAGATACATTATTTGTGTTTATGAACTGAAAAACATCCGCGTGTTCTTTTCAGGGAAATGAAGAAGTTAGAGTGAGGCAGTGCACTACCAGAAAGAGGGTATTTGCTTTATGCATGTGGCGCACGGCGAAGCCTTCAAAACCCACGGCAAATGAAGAAGTTAGAGTGAGGCACGCGTAGGCTGCCAGCTGACTTTCCTCACTTCACGGTAGCATCTCTGGGTGGTAGTGCATCGCCGCAGTACGGCAGTAGTATTTCATTCATGGCAGGTGCAATAGTAGCGTGTCACGTACGTGTTCATGCAGTTGTATATTATAGCAAAAAGTAAAAAGTACAAATCATTCATGACCATAAATCCGGATAACCACTTATGTATAGTGGTATTTGGAAATTGCTTCCGCCTCCACTATATTCTACGAGACGGGAGAGAAGAATATGTTCAGTTTCAAAAGCACAAAAAAATTTGCAGGGATGCCTGTAACCTAGACTCCCAGTGAGCAAGCTGAGCTAATCACTCCCTGAAGGATCGAAATGACGATCAGAGGGGAGGTGAATCGGAGCCGACAAAAAACTTTTGTCGAAAAAACTCGGTCTAAGTATTAAAAATTCGTGCGGCGTCGCCGTACTTGCCGCCGCCGGGGTTGTGGAGGGGTCGCATAAGGGGCTGGCGGAAGGGCAAGAGGGGACAGCAGAAGGCGGGGAGGGGCCGATGGGGACGGCAGAGGGGCCGTGGAGGGCGCGAGGGCGAGGAGGCGGCGCAGGGTGCGGGGAGGAGGTCGAGTCCGGCGACAGCGACGATTAATATGGGTGTCGACGGAAATCTTCGCTTGGGAAGGATGAGGCGCATGCTTCTCAGGTCGCTGCGTGGGCCTGCCACACAGGGCGGTCGGGACCTACCGATGCAAGCTGCATGGCTACGCACGGTACGTGTCCCTTCCCGACGAGCAGAGAGGGCAGATGGCCGGGTAAATCTTGAGGGATAAGAACTTACTTATTATATATACAACTATGATGAGACTGACCAGCAAATTTTCCGTGCAGGATGCGACCATTAAGATAAGTGAATATGCATAACAACAAAAGGTGGTACCAACAATTTTCACTTGACTGATAGAAAATGGGAAACAATTTGAACTAATACTTTGGATGACATGCACGTTCCCCCTATATATTGTCGCCCCCTTCCAGCGAACAGTGAGCTCCACAAAGTTCTAGCATTCAGCAAAGGTAGAACCTTTTCTTTTGTGACATAAACGAAAGGAGACCTGCAATGCACTAAGAGGGGGAAGGAAATTACAAAGGCCTATCATCTGTTTCTTATCTTCCATCTTTTTTTTTTGCGGGTTCTGTCTTTGTTAGAACTAGAGGAAGAGATAATGCCATCAGTTCAAAGAGCTGGGAAAAGACTGCCACTGTGTGGTTGGGAATACGAGGCAAAAGGGAAATGCACCACAGGATAAGGCAGAATGATAGGGTGAGGAGAACATGTAATGCAAAATTTGCAATTCAAGTGTTCAGGCATCTGTGTTTGTTTTCCAGGGAAACGAGGAAGTGAGTGCGAGAGGAACATGGCTCTTGAGTAATACTCTTCGCAGTAATACTCTTCAGAAGATTCTCTGTTTGACAGTGTTGGGCTGTAGTGTTATATATTATATAAAAAAACTTGGTGATAGTGTTCGACATTACATGTCCATCCATGCTAGGATCTCTCGATAGATAACGCAGCAACCTGCAACTGCAGAATTCTATATAAACCTCTCTCTATATGAATATCAGTACAGTACGTATTCGCAACTGTGTGCTCATCTTATTACTTAATTAGCCTCGCTAAGTCCCGAGCTCCAAATCATCTGTTTACGCACACAGCTGTAAAATCCAGGTGATCAAGAATCTATTACCCTTTCATGGACCATATGATTACCTCGCCGTACACGACCGGAGTAAGAGTGCATCGTGAATTCGTGATGAACTCCTTGGCTCCTGGGCGGGAGTCCCAGCTGTCCAGGTGCTGCGGCGAGGGGCGCAGTAGGAGCTGCTTCTTGCTTCTTGAAGTGGAAGCGCGAGGGGAGGAGCTTGCGCCAATGCCATGATGGCCGGCCGGGTTCTTGGAGGCGGACATGGCGGGGCCTGCAGGGGAAGGAGCCAGGGAGGAGCTCCATAGGCGGAGATTGAGGTGACAGAAGGCAAGGACATGATCACGCCGGAGTTCATCACAGAATTAGCTAGGAGTGCCGGATTCTTGCTGGCACCTGGCAGACCTCCAACAAGATGAGATGGAGTTGTCAAAGCCAAACTCGCTGAGTAACAAGCGAAAATATGAAATCCCAAAACGCAAAGTGTCAGGCAAGGGCGAAGCCAGCCATGAAATCCGTTGAGATCACCTCTATTGCACCAATAGAGTCATTGCTTGTGATCAACAATAACTTTCATAGGATAAACAATATTTCATAGGGGTCAGCTAACCCCGGTGAATCCACCTAACTCCGCCCCTGGTGCCAGGGCGTTCATGGTTGTTGCTGCATACGGCCGGAGGGCATTCGGTTAGACCGAGCCGAACTAGTTGGTTCTTTAGGTCTTTCTAAATTCCAGTCATCCAGAAATCAAGACAGATTGGTCATCTATATTTCAAGGACAAATGAGTTTGGTTTCGGTCGATTTGGGTTCAATCTTGGTCCCGACTGAACTGCTAATGATAAATCACAAGACAACAACAGAATGGAAAAATAAACCATGAGTTCTAATAAATCAAAGCAAAAAAGTTACTGAGATGCCGGTGGGCTAGCACCTTGGTGATGAGCGATTGACAACACGGTGTGCGTGTGACGTGTCTCTTGGCTGGTGCGGTTGCAGGTGACAGGTGGAGACGAGATACATGCGACGACGAGTGAAGAACGGAGATAGGATGCCATGCTGACGAACCGTGGGACGGTGAAGGGTGGATCGAGGCTCGCGTTCGAGGGACAGGCGATCGTGCGATGTACGTCTACTGTACCTGGCTGCATGGCGGGAGGACATCGTCGAGGGAGGTTTCCGGATTACGCCACAAAATCTGGGGTTCGCTGGTTGAGCCACAAAGCCATGCATCGTACCGGGACGCTCGTGCGGCGGGCGTTGGTCGAAGATGGAAATTCCGGCGATCGCGATACGATTTCGGATGGTCGTGTGGCGACATTGCGAGGATCACATCGCGGAGATGGAGGGATCGCGGACATCGTGGAATTTGCCATGGAGGACGTTAATTGGAAATAAAATTCCTGCCGTTACGCGTTGAAAATTGAGTCCTAATTGATTGCGTATTGGCAGAGTTGTAATTTAGGTAGGCCACCCTTTAGGGATATAAATACGTGGCACCTGGGGTTGGGAGACGTATTCCTTTTGCTACAGTACCGCGGTTACTATTCACGGACGTGAACAGTAACGAAGCGCTACAGTAACCGGGAACCATCTCTCTTCCTTTTTGTCTAGCCTAGGGTTTTGATTCCTAGACTTCTCACCGTCAGGCGGTGAAACGCATAATGAGGTATCTTCGATTTACTCCTGAATTTGGTCTTTGGTACTCTACTGCTTCGACTCTCAGTTTGTGTGGTTATTCGGATGCTGATTTTGCTGGGTGTCGTTTGGATAGAAAGTCTACATCGGGTACTTGCCAGTTTTTGGGTTCTTCACTTGTTTCTTGGTCCTCTAGAAAACAATCCAATGTTGCTCAATCTACTACAGAGGCCGAGTATGTTGCTGCTGCTAGTTGTTGTTCCCAGCTTTTATGGATGATAGCTACCTTCCGCGATTTTGGTTTGTCGTTTTCTCGCGTTCCTCTCTTGTGTGACAGCACTAGCGCTATAAGTGTTGCAAAGAATCCTGTGCTTCATTCTAAGACGAAACATATTGAGGTTCGTCATCATTTTCTGAGGGATCATGTTGAGAAGGGTGATATTGAGCTTAAATACATTGATACTAGTCAGCAACTTGCTGATATTCTGACTAAACCACTCGATCAAACCACGTTTGCACGTTTGCGTGGTGAGTTCGGGGTGTGTTACCCATTCTAGTATAATTGTAAGTTGCTTCGGTTACATATGCTTTATACTTGTTTTGGCTAGTTTGCGACCGATGCTTTTGGAGAGGTTTTTGATGCTTTGCGTGACCAATTTTGTTTTGAAAACAACACATATATACTTAAAAATTTATGTTGGGCTTTGCGTGCTTCTTTGGACTTAGTGTCTTGTTGAATTCTCGATATATATCTTGCTCATGGTTCGGTTTGCTAGCTTTCTTTGCAATGAGTCAAAGACTTTGTCACTGCAAATGTAGTTTCTTTTGGGCCTATGGAAGGAAAGTTTCTTTGTGTCGCAAAGACACACATGAACCGGGCACCCTATAGTCCAGGGGCTGTCAAAAGATCCCAGATCAGCAGGGACATTAAAAGAAAAATGGGATATATTCAGCATAAAAATTGGGTTATAAAAGAAAAATATGGAATGCTGAAAAAGAGGGTATATTGAATATCATATGGACTGGTGATCTTGGAATGGCAGCCTAAGTTGGCTACTCACAGCTTGCCCGAGATGCAGGTGACGTGTGTGCCACGGGTTTGTCTTTCATGGCATAGACCTGACTGAAGCATTTGCATTGAACCTTGCTTGAAGGTTTTGTGGACTGTCGTGTGAGCTTGCTATATGTATTGCTTTCAGCTTGGTACTGAGTTTGGATTTTGCATGTTTTTGCCTGGCTAATTTGTTTTCAAAAAGACTTTAATTCTAAATTTCTATTGGTCATGGCATTGCGTTGCTTCTTCTCTAGATGGCTAGTGTTGTTGGTTAGCTATTATAAGTGTTTGGCATATGTCTCAGAAGTTTCTACTTGTGCTCTATCACATATTTCTCGAAATTTTATCTTGATGGAGTGCTTTGTCAACAAGGGGGAGAGTAAGTAGCGCACAAATTCATTTTCGCAGGGGGAGTTTGATTTTTGCTGAGACAACATGATTTGATATATGCATGAATTGAGGGGGAGTTTTGCTGAAATTGCTGAAATTCACTTTGGGGATTGTGTCGAGTCTAGCTTTTAGGATCAAGATTTTTTTTCTTTCTTTTTACTTTTCTTTTTAGCTCGATTAAATTTGTGCGGTGTGGTGTTGTCAATGCACTCATCAAGGGGGAGATTGAGATGCCGGTGGGCTAGCACCTTGGTGATGAGCGATTGACAACACGGTGTGCGTGCGTGTGACGTGTCTCTTGGCTGGTGCGGTTGCAGGTGACAGGTGGAGACGAGATACATGCGACGACGAGTGAAGAACGGAGATAGGATGCCATGCTGACGAACCGTGGGACGGTGAAGGGTGGATCGAGGCTCGCGTTCGAGGGACAGGCGATCGTGCGATGTACGTCTACTGTACCTGGCTGCATGGCGGGAGGACATCGTCGAGGGAGGTTTCCGGATTACGCCACAAAATCTGGGGTTCGCTGGTTGAGCCACAAAGCCATGCATCGTACCGGGACGCTCGTGCGGCGGGCGTTGGTCGAAGATGGAAATTCCGGCGATCGCGATACGATTTCGGATGGTCGTGTGGCGACATTGCGAGGATCACATCGCGGAGATGGAGGGATCGCGGACATCGTGGAATTTGCCATGGAGGACGTTAATTGGAAATAAAATTCCTGCCGTTACGCGTTGAAAATTGAGTCCTAATTGATTGCGTATTGGCAGAGTTGTAATTTAGGTAGGCCACCCTTTAGGGATATAAATACGTGGCACCTGGGGTTGGGAGACGTATTCCTTTTGCTACAGTACCGCGGTTACTATTCACGGACGTGAACAGTAACGAAGCGCTACAGTAACCGGGAACCATCTCTCTTCCTTTTTGTCTAGCCTAGGGTTTTGATTCCTAGACTTCTCACCGTCAGGCGGTGAAACGCATAATGAGGTATCTTCGATTTACTCCTGAATTTGGTCTTTGGTACTCTACTGCTTCGACTCTCAGTTTGTGTGGTTATTCGGATGCTGATTTTGCTGGGTGTCGTTTGGATAGAAAGTCTACATCGGGTACTTGCCAGTTTTTGGGTTCTTCACTTGTTTCTTGGTCCTCTAGAAAACAATCCAATGTTGCTCAATCTACTACAGAGGCCGAGTATGTTGCTGCTGCTAGTTGTTGTTCCCAGCTTTTATGGATGATAGCTACCTTCCGCGATTTTGGTTTGTCGTTTTCTCGCGTTCCTCTCTTGTGTGACAGCACTAGCGCTATAAGTGTTGCAAAGAATCCTGTGCTTCATTCTAAGACGAAACATATTGAGGTTCGTCATCATTTTCTGAGGGATCATGTTGAGAAGGGTGATATTGAGCTTAAATACATTGATACTAGTCAGCAACTTGCTGATATTCTGACTAAACCACTCGATCAAACCACGTTTGCACGTTTGCGTGGTGAGTTCGGGGTGTGTTACCCATTCTAGTATAATTGTAAGTTGCTTCGGTTACATATGCTTTATACTTGTTTTGGCTAGTTTGCGACCGATGCTTTTGGAGAGGTTTTTGATGCTTTGCGTGACCAATTTTGTTTTGAAAACAACACATATATACTTAAAAATTTATGTTGGGCTTTGCGTGCTTCTTTGGACTTAGTGTCTTGTTGAATTCTCGATATATATCTTGCTCATGGTTCGGTTTGCTAGCTTTCTTTGCAATGAGTCAAAGACTTTGTCACTGCAAATGTAGTTTCTTTTGGGCCTATGGAAGGAAAGTTTCTTTGTGTCGCAAAGACACACATGAACCGGGCACCCTATAGTCCAGGGGCTGTCAAAAGATCCCAGATCAGCAGGGACATTAAAAGAAAAATGGGATATATTCAGCATAAAAATTGGGTTATAAAAGAAAAATATGGAATGCTGAAAAAGAGGGTATATTGAATATCATATGGACTGGTGATCTTGGAATGGCAGCCTAAGTTGGCTACTCACAGCTTGCCCGAGATGCAGGTGACGTGTGTGCCACGGGTTTGTCTTTCATGGCATAGACCTGACTGAAGCATTTGCATTGAACCTTGCTTGAAGGTTTTGTGGACTGTCGTGTGAGCTTGCTATATGTATTGCTTTCAGCTTGGTACTGAGTTTGGATTTTGCATGTTTTTGCCTGGCTAATTTGTTTTCAAAAAGACTTTAATTCTAAATTTCTATTGGTCATGGCATTGCGTTGCTTCTTCTCTAGATGGCTAGTGTTGTTGGTTAGCTATTATAAGTGTTTGGCATATGTCTCAGAAGTTTCTACTTGTGCTCTATCACATATTTCTCGAAATTTTATCTTGATGGAGTGCTTTGTCAACAAGGGGGAGAGTAAGTAGCGCACAAATTCATTTTCGCAGGGGGAGTTTGATTTTTGCTGAGACAACATGATTTGATATATGCATGAATTGAGGGGGAGTTTTGCTGAAATTGCTGAAATTCACTTTGGGGATTGTGTCGAGTCTAGCTTTTAGGATCAAGATTTTTTTTCTTTCTTTTTACTTTTCTTTTTAGCTCGATTAAATTTGTGCGGTGTGGTGTTGTCAATGCACTCATCAAGGGGGAGATTGAGATGCCGGTGGGCTAGCACCTTGGTGATGAGCGATTGACAACACGGTGTGCGTGCGTGTGACGTGTCTCTTGGCTGGTGCGGTTGCAGGTGACAGGTGGAGACGAGATACATGCGACGACGAGTGAAGAACGGAGATAGGATGCCATGCTGACGAACCGTGGGACGGTGAAGGGTGGATCGAGGCTCGCGTTCGAGGGACAGGCGATCGTGCGATGTACGTCTACTGTACCTGGCTGCATGGCGGGAGGACATCGTCGAGGGAGGTTTCCGGATTACGCCACAAAATCTGGGGTTCGCTGGTTGAGCCACAAAGCCATGCATCGTACCGGGACGCTCGTGCGGCGGGCGTTGGTCGAAGATGGAAATTCCGGCGATCGCGATACGATTTCGGATGGTCGTGTGGCGACATTGCGAGGATCACATCGCGGAGATGGAGGGATCGCGGACATCGTGGAATTTGCCATGGAGGACGTTAATTGGAAATAAAATTCCTGCCGTTACGCGTTGAAAATTGAGTCCTAATTGATTGCGTATTGGCAGAGTTGTAATTTAGGTAGGCCACCCTTTAGGGATATAAATACGTGGCACCTGGGGTTGGGAGACGTATTCCTTTTGCTACAGTACCGCGGTTACTATTCACGGACGTGAACAGTAACGAAGCGCTACAGTAACCGGGAACCATCTCTCTTCCTTTTTGTCTAGCCTAGGGTTTTGATTCCTAGACTTCTCACCGTCAGGCGGTGAAACGCATAATGAGGTATCTTCGATTTACTCCTGAATTTGGTCTTTGGTACTCTACTGCTTCGACTCTCAGTTTGTGTGGTTATTCGGATGCTGATTTTGCTGGGTGTCGTTTGGATAGAAAGTCTACATCGGGTACTTGCCAGTTTTTGGGTTCTTCACTTGTTTCTTGGTCCTCTAGAAAACAATCCAATGTTGCTCAATCTACTACAGAGGCCGAGTATGTTGCTGCTGCTAGTTGTTGTTCCCAGCTTTTATGGATGATAGCTACCTTCCGCGATTTTGGTTTGTCGTTTTCTCGCGTTCCTCTCTTGTGTGACAGCACTAGCGCTATAAGTGTTGCAAAGAATCCTGTGCTTCATTCTAAGACGAAACATATTGAGGTTCGTCATCATTTTCTGAGGGATCATGTTGAGAAGGGTGATATTGAGCTTAAATACATTGATACTAGTCAGCAACTTGCTGATATTCTGACTAAACCACTCGATCAAACCACGTTTGCACGTTTGCGTGGTGAGTTCGGGGTGTGTTACCCATTCTAGTATAATTGTAAGTTGCTTCGGTTACATATGCTTTATACTTGTTTTGGCTAGTTTGCGACCGATGCTTTTGGAGAGGTTTTTGATGCTTTGCGTGACCAATTTTGTTTTGAAAACAACACATATATACTTAAAAATTTATGTTGGGCTTTGCGTGCTTCTTTGGACTTAGTGTCTTGTTGAATTCTCGATATATATCTTGCTCATGGTTCGGTTTGCTAGCTTTCTTTGCAATGAGTCAAAGACTTTGTCACTGCAAATGTAGTTTCTTTTGGGCCTATGGAAGGAAAGTTTCTTTGTGTCGCAAAGACACACATGAACCGGGCACCCTATAGTCCAGGGGCTGTCAAAAGATCCCAGATCAGCAGGGACATTAAAAGAAAAATGGGATATATTCAGCATAAAAATTGGGTTATAAAAGAAAAATATGGAATGCTGAAAAAGAGGGTATATTGAATATCATATGGACTGGTGATCTTGGAATGGCAGCCTAAGTTGGCTACTCACAGCTTGCCCGAGATGCAGGTGACGTGTGTGCCACGGGTTTGTCTTTCATGGCATAGACCTGACTGAAGCATTTGCATTGAACCTTGCTTGAAGGTTTTGTGGACTGTCGTGTGAGCTTGCTATATGTATTGCTTTCAGCTTGGTACTGAGTTTGGATTTTGCATGTTTTTGCCTGGCTAATTTGTTTTCAAAAAGACTTTAATTCTAAATTTCTATTGGTCATGGCATTGCGTTGCTTCTTCTCTAGATGGCTAGTGTTGTTGGTTAGCTATTATAAGTGTTTGGCATATGTCTCAGAAGTTTCTACTTGTGCTCTATCACATATTTCTCGAAATTTTATCTTGATGGAGTGCTTTGTCAACAAGGGGGAGAGTAAGTAGCGCACAAATTCATTTTCGCAGGGGGAGTTTGATTTTTGCTGAGACAACATGATTTGATATATGCATGAATTGAGGGGGAGTTTTGCTGAAATTGCTGAAATTCACTTTGGGGATTGTGTCGAGTCTAGCTTTTAGGATCAAGATTTTTTTTCTTTCTTTTTACTTTTCTTTTTAGCTCGATTAAATTTGTGCGGTGTGGTGTTGTCAATGCACTCATCAAGGGGGAGATTGAGATGCCGGTGGGCTAGCACCTTGGTGATGAGCGATTGACAACACGGTGTGCGTGCGTGTGACGTGTCTCTTGGCTGGTGCGGTTGCAGGTGACAGGTGGAGACGAGATACATGCGACGACGAGTGAAGAACGGAGATAGGATGCCATGCTGACGAACCGTGGGACGGTGAAGGGTGGATCGAGGCTCGCGTTCGAGGGACAGGCGATCGTGCGATGTACGTCTACTGTACCTGGCTGCATGGCGGGAGGACATCGTCGAGGGAGGTTTCCGGATTACGCCACAAAATCTGGGGTTCGCTGGTTGAGCCACAAAGCCATGCATCGTACCGGGACGCTCGTGCGGCGGGCGTTGGTCGAAGATGGAAATTCCGGCGATCGCGATACGATTTCGGATGGTCGTGTGGCGACATTGCGAGGATCACATCGCGGAGATGGAGGGATCGCGGACATCGTGGAATTTGCCATGGAGGACGTTAATTGGAAATAAAATTCCTGCCGTTACGCGTTGAAAATTGAGTCCTAATTGATTGCGTATTGGCAGAGTTGTAATTTAGGTAGGCCACCCTTTAGGGATATAAATACGTGGCACCTGGGGTTGGGAGACGTATTCCTTTTGCTACAGTACCGCGGTTACTATTCACGGACGTGAACAGTAACGAAGCGCTACAGTAACCGGGAACCATCTCTCTTCCTTTTTGTCTAGCCTAGGGTTTTGATTCCTAGACTTCTCACCGTCAGGCGGTGAAACGCATAATGAGGTATCTTCGATTTACTCCTGAATTTGGTCTTTGGTACTCTACTGCTTCGACTCTCAGTTTGTGTGGTTATTCGGATGCTGATTTTGCTGGGTGTCGTTTGGATAGAAAGTCTACATCGGGTACTTGCCAGTTTTTGGGTTCTTCACTTGTTTCTTGGTCCTCTAGAAAACAATCCAATGTTGCTCAATCTACTACAGAGGCCGAGTATGTTGCTGCTGCTAGTTGTTGTTCCCAGCTTTTATGGATGATAGCTACCTTCCGCGATTTTGGTTTGTCGTTTTCTCGCGTTCCTCTCTTGTGTGACAGCACTAGCGCTATAAGTGTTGCAAAGAATCCTGTGCTTCATTCTAAGACGAAACATATTGAGGTTCGTCATCATTTTCTGAGGGATCATGTTGAGAAGGGTGATATTGAGCTTAAATACATTGATACTAGTCAGCAACTTGCTGATATTCTGACTAAACCACTCGATCAAACCACGTTTGCACGTTTGCGTGGTGAGTTCGGGGTGTGTTACCCATTCTAGTATAATTGTAAGTTGCTTCGGTTACATATGCTTTATACTTGTTTTGGCTAGTTTGCGACCGATGCTTTTGGAGAGGTTTTTGATGCTTTGCGTGACCAATTTTGTTTTGAAAACAACACATATATACTTAAAAATTTATGTTGGGCTTTGCGTGCTTCTTTGGACTTAGTGTCTTGTTGAATTCTCGATATATATCTTGCTCATGTAAGCATACTTTGAGTATGTGGACATACTAATTTCTATATACTAATATAATGATATAATCATAATAAATTTAAAAAATATGGTCGCTTCTGAATTTTTTCATGCAAGTCACTTTGGAGTATCTTAGAATTAGTATACGAACATACTCAAACTGATAAATGAGTATGTAAACATACACACAATGGTATATTGATGGTGATGGTAATGCACCTCAGAAGATCGAAGCATGAAAGGGTGGGGAGTGCATGTACTCTAAGTTTGCAATTCAACTCTTTCTCCATTAGTGAACTGACACACAACTGTGTTTTTTTTTTCAGGGAAATAAGGAAGTGAGTGCGAGTGGACCATGCCAGCTGAGTAATACACTTCACAGTAGCATCTCTACGTTATAGTGCTGGGCTGCTGGATCAGTTCCTCAAACCTCATTCAGCACAGAAGTATACCATTAGTGTGATGCCATGGTATATTATAGCAAATATTTGAGGTGGTAGTGTTCTGCAGTACAGGATTAGAGTCCGTCCATGCTAGGATGGCTCGATAGAGGATAAACGCAGCAACCTGCAACTGAAGAAATTCTATCTGCACCCATAGCAAAAGAGCAACACACCGATGTTCTGGAAGCTGAAGATGATGCAATTGTTTTCATTTATGGCTCACTGAACAAGGATATTAATGCTTTACAATGATTTTCGGAGGAGGTATATGCACTTTTTTTTGCGTTTGTTGTTCGGTGTACGGGTTGAACGTCCGTTCTGTTAGAAATCTTCATGTGTCCATATGTTGTCTACATCAGACTGTGCTTGCCGTGCACGCCTAGGCTTCGGTCAGTCACGCACGCGTGGGTCAAGCAACCAGCAATCCCTCCGATTCTATTTCTACAAATCCTGAGGTTGATTGCATCGGTTGCTTGCCTATATGTATGTGTAATCCTTGGTTACCTGAATAATCAATCTACTACGCGTGAATACTTTCCATCACGTTTAGCCGCCGTTTCCAGGTTCTTTATATTTGTACCAAAGATCTGTGATGCTACTTCTATTTTTCCACGTGAAGCTGATGGAAGAAAGGTGTCCTAGGTTCAAGCAATCCGTAAGTATACAGTACTTTTAACACTTTTGGAGCTAATCGAATTTATGCCACTCCTTGAGTTGGTATTGAAAAGGGGCCGGGCAAATATAAGGACAAAGCAACTTTGTCATATCATACAACCTGTGCAACTACCTGGTGTGGTATTTCACTTTTGTTTTCTATTTTGTCTTTTATTAAGAGCTGGTTAAAAGCATGGCAAACAAGAACCAATGTTTCTAGAGTTCAAATAAAAGAGGGCCAAATAAAATTCCAATTTGCCTGAAATTTTCTGTTCGTGGTCAAATTCAGGTCCAAATGATCATTAACTGATGCTTACTGCTCTTATATATGGACAATGACATATGTAGGTCATTCGAGATTTCGTTTTGGTCAGTGGTGGTGAAATCTGAACGAGTATATGCCATTATTAAGCTATTCGTCAGTTCAAGGCTAATAAATCCCACGCTAAGCTTCTTTTGTGATAAAATACTACGTACAGGAGAAAAGATATACCGCATGCATGCCTAACGTGCCATGTCCATCAGTAGACAGTAGTGCATGCAGCTGACAAATTCTGTTCTGACCACAAGCATGAAGCTGGAGCGAGCTGACAGCTTGACGGATCAGCCCACAGCTAGAGTGTATATACGGAGTATATGAGCACTTCCGTACATACCCGGAGTATATGAGGAGGGCTCTGAGTAAATGAGCAAACCTTCCGTGCATGATCTCCTTTTTATCAATGAAATTGGCACAATTCGTTTCGGTTCGTTAAAAAAAACCTTCCGTGCATGATATATGATCACCGAGTCGTGTGTATTCATATATATAACAACAAAATAAAGTAGAATGCATCTGCAACTGCGCATGCTAGCAAATTGAAAACTTGGACTAGTCAGAAAGAAAAACAAATTCCACTGCCACCGGTGTAATACATGGCCGCCTATATATTGTATATCTAGTGTCGTCGGCTCCGCGAACAATTCATCAAAATTACAACTGTCCAGCACATACCAGCAGAGTGTATACTGGAGAAGAGAAGACGGCAGTAATGGTTAAAGGAGTTGGAATAGGAGGTAAAAAGGAAATAGAAATTAGAGACCGGTGTTGCATGTCTATGATATCGGCCGCTGCCATCTGGGTCTCCTCATGAACTGGTCCTCCACAACGGAGACGGGTCGATCGTGCAAACATCCCCTGCCTTTGTTGAAGGCAAATAGTGGTTACCAGGTAGTCTGTCCGTTAGTTGCTCTGAAAACCACCCTTCACCCATCATGTCTATCCAAAAGGTCCTGAGACCACTCCTGATCAGTCACATGATTTCCCTCCATTTCAAAATATAAGGCATTGTTCAAACATCCCGTACCTCTGTTGAAGGCAAATAGAGGTTACCAGGATCAAACCCTTGGTTGCTGCGTTGGGAATAGGAGGCAAAAGGGAAGTGCACATCAGACGAACAGCAAGAGGAGGGAGACAGATACTGGAATCGACGTAAGATGAATGCCGTGCACATCATGGCATGGTGCATATGGATGCTAAGGAATGACTTCATATTCAGAGCACTAATACCAGCAGTTCAGACCTGTCGAGTTTACTTCAGAAAAGAGCTTGATCTAGTTTCACTACGATCATCGCCTCAGAAAGCTTTGTTTATTTCCCAATAGCTAGAAGCTTGGCTGTAATCTTCTTGATTTTCTTTGTCTCCTTCTTTGTTTCTTAATTCTGCTGTGTAACTTGTTGTTATTCCCAAATTTATTAATATAATTATCCAGTAGGGGCTTGCCCCCTCCTGTTTCCTTAAAAAAAAAATACTTCACAGTACCAAGTGTGCATGTCACCAAGGCATGGAAATTTCCTCCTGCTGTGAAATCGCACTGGGTATTAGCAGTTTTCGTTCTGCCCATATATATACATACATATATAAATGTATGATTTACGAGCAACATATTCAGAACCTCTTCATGTCTCGCTAAACCAAGGAGCCTCCCAGGGAGCAGCGCGGCAGGCCTGAATGGAGCGTAGAGGCAGCAGGCATCGCGAGAGGAGGGAGGTGTGTACCACACCAGAGGTAAGATGAGCTTTTCAAAATACTATCATTAGAAAGATTTTGTTCTAAATTTAGTCATGCACGTACGTGTGAAGTGACGTCAACCCAGGTCTAGCTATTTAGAAAAGCACAGCGCGTTAATTCTGTGGAAATTTCTGGTGAAACGATTTGTCTTTGTGAAGAAACTGTAAGAAGATTGTCTACATTGGAAACAGGAATTAAGGGCTATACATTTCTTTTATGACGAAAAACAGAAGAGATGATTTTGTCAATATCACTTAAGTTTACTTTCTGATCAATGCTTGATCTATATAACTACCTGCCACATGCTCAAGTTTAGGAGCATGAGAGAGCTCGATAGCGCCAATAAGTGCTTGTTGCATGTATGAATGTTAGTGGATTAATTATGACCTTTATACTTCGTTTACAATCCTACTCATCTCTTTATTACAATTATTAGCTCAAAAAATAAATTCTATTTTAGTTTGTTGTTCTTTTTGCTCGATCCTTAAAACTTCTAGGATAAATTTTTGGAAGGTTTACCACCCCTGACCGGATGTGTATTGATTGATGACAATCTTATTTTGTGATGGTTCATGAAGTACCTTTCGCATGCAGTATATTCACAGTTTACGATGGCTCTTAGCAGCAAATATTCAATGCATGATACGGCCTTTAGATCAGTGAATGCATAGCAACAAAGGATTTCCAACCAACAATTTCCATTATTAAAGTTGATAGAAAAAGGAAAACATTCTGCTACTTGGGACACATGCATGACCCATTATATTTTTTAGATAATGGATAACATCCGGCCTGTATATCCACTTCTGGATATACATAGCCCATAACATTACAAGAGTTCTTAGACTCCAATTCTTAAAATTGAGAAAACGAACAAACAAGATAAAAAAACACAAGATTAAGAAAGAAAGCTAGAAAAACTAAGCTTCTAACTTCTTCTACATCTTGCTTCAACCTTGTTTTACGCTTATGCAATCAATAGATCATCGCATCTCTCGTCTACTTAGAAACTGAAGATGTTAGAAATGGAGTGGCAGTGCCAACGCAGCCAGCAGAGCTCCTAAGACGACGCCTCAAGCAAGGAGACGACACTACTGCGCCGCCGTTGTCCGACCAAATTGGTCAAGATTTTCATCTGAAAAGCTCACTGGAGAGAGGGAATAAGAGCCACAGATGACGCCTTCATGAAGATACACGACGCCTGAGACGCTGCCATCATCAACCTGCAAAAGAGGCACAAGCTCTAGCATTCGCAAACTATCCCCTGCAGCACACTGCCAGCTCGGGTCCTCTCATGGCGAAACCAGAGGTGGGCCGGTCAGGGGAGCGCAGCCACCCCCAGCTCGCCGGCATGCCAACCCCGCCATCGCGGGCCACAACCGTCGCTGCCTCCAACCTCCCACCATAGGCAGGAGATGCGGGAGGGTCACGCGGACCCGGCCTTTGGCGACGAGCACGAGGCCGCCGCGGTGCACCCCGCTCGCCGGAAGGACACAGCCCTCCGCCGTCGCAGGCCACCACGGCCGGCACCTTCGCCCTCATCGTCGCGGATCGCTGTCGCCCTCATTAGACTCCAATTCTCAAAATTGCGCCGCCGTTGCCGCTCGCGCCACTCCGGCCGTGAGAAGCCACCGCCACCGCCTGCCGCCCCGGCCGTGGGAGCCGCCGCCGCTGCCGCCTCAACAGATCTGGGCGAGCAGCTCGAGGTGGATCTAGATGGTTCCGCCCCGCCGCCGCCCTCCTAGCTGCCGCCCGGGCTTCCGGCGGGCCAGCTCCGGCGGCGGCGAGAAGGGAGAAGGGAGGGATCGGGGTGGTGGCGGTAGGGTTTTGCGAGGAGAGCAGAGGAGATGATGAGCGAGCAAAAAAAAAAGATGCCGCATGGCCAGTTATATAGTGTTGCCCCATCTCAGCGAACAGTGAAACTCCACAATGTTTCCAACAAAGTGTAAAACTTTTTCCTAAGATAAACGACAGGAGCACTATCAATGCATTAAGATAGGGTGAGGAAAGCAACAAGGTTTAGCATGTTAACACTTAAGCTCCTCTCAGTTTGCCCGTGTGCTTGAGAGTTGATGACTCTGCTGTTTCCTTCCTTTCCATATTTCCCACCAGACAAGCAGTACTTACTATACTACTAGGCCTATAATCTATGTCTTCATATGTTAAAACAGAGAGGAAAAAGAGAATAATGATCCAAAGAGCTGGGAAAAACTGCGGCAACGGTGTGACTGGGAATATGAGGCAAAAGGGAAATGCACGGCAGACGAATAGCTCATGATAGGACAACATGAACTGCTTGTTCATTAGGGCAGTATGGACGCGCTTGTTCATTAGGGCAGTATGAACTCAATGGTTGATGTGATCGACTGGCTCGATACACTGTTGGTAGAAAAGGTGTAGGAAAGTTTTCGAAAAAAGGAGCCGGCTCCTCTTTGATGGTATGATGATTTATTTCTGCTGTAACATTTGGAAAGAATGTAATAAAAGAACTTTCAATCAGGAATTCAAAACCACGGAAGCAGTAGCCTCAATTATCAAGGAAGACATCCAACAATACAACGAGCAACGGAAGGGTGGCCAGGCCGCCCCCCCCCC
>OAMR01000290.1:699444-710166 GCA_900205405.1 Echinochloa crus-galli | reverse complement strand
TCTCTGTTTCGCACTCCTAGCACCCCGACGGCCCTCACCGGCGCTCCGCCGCCGCCGTTCGTCGTCGAGCACTGCCACCGTGGCCAATTGAGCGACTAGAACCCCCGGAACGCGTTCGCCAACTCCCCAGCAACATCCCGAGCCTCTCCTCGCCTTCTCCCTCGCGCGGTAGCCCCTTCCCGCACCTCACCGGCGTTCCGCCGCCTCTGTTCCCCGCCGACCGCCGGCCTCGCCGCGCGACTCTCATCTTGAACACCCCCATCGTGTTCGCCTCGCCGTCCTGAAGCTGTAGGGCCAATCCGCACCCAAAGCCGAGCCTCGTAGCTCGAGTTCGAGCTCGCCGGAGCTTTCCCCGGCCCGGCGCCGTCGCACGCCGGCGTCCCGCCGCCGCCCGACCTGCCTCATCCCTTGACAGCCATCCGATCTTGATCCAACGGCCCAGATTCTTTCTGACCGAAGTCAATCGGCCAAATAACGGTCAACCCGAGGCACTTTTGCAAAAGAGACCCTGCCTTTTTCGGAAATTAACCCGCCGTCCTGATTAGTTCAAAAATAATTAGATTTAGGTCCTGAATTTTACAGAAAACCCCCTGAGCTTCTCTGTTTTTGTACCCGCAGTCCAGCCCCGGTGTTTTTGCGCGTTAGCCCTCGGGTTTTAACGCGTAATTATGTTTTAGCCCTGGTTTCTTTCAGTTAAGCCCCTGGAAACTTAGTTTCTTTGCCAGCAAGTCCCTAAAACTTGTTTTGGCCATATCTTTTCCGTCCTAGCTCCGTTTTTAGCGTTCTTGGTGTCCAAGCGTTCGTCTTTTCGAGCTTGTTAGTTTTAGATGCTTGTTTTAGTCTGTTAAGAATGTTTGATGTACTGTTTTCTTATTGTTTTATTGTGTTGATCGTAGACCTCGTGCCAGTTGCAACCGAGTCGCCCGTCGACGCGGATCCGGAACCACTCTACGAAGAAGAAGAAGATCTTTTTGTAGACCAAGGCAAGTGGCCCTCCCCGCATATTCTTTTTGTCCTATATAACTGCATGTCAAACTAAAATTTACTTTTATTGCATTAATATGACGGGAATACCTATGTTAAGGATTTACCTAGTTTTTCACCATAAACCCTTGAATCAACCCAGTTTAAATAATGTTTTGGGATAGTTATGCTTAGCCTTGCTACACTATGGGAAATGCTTTTAAAACTGCAACTTTACAAAATGCTGAACATAATGATTATTGGTGAAATGTTGGTTAATACAAGAGAACAATACTTTAATCGGAACATGGAGCGACCACCCAAGAAAACAGCGCAACCATGGGGTCAATGGGCTCTGGCCTTAGCCAATTAATTAGGTGTGTGATCGCACTGATGGCCTTATCCGCCTGCGAGGAGCATAGGGGGATTGGGGTTGCAGGGGTCACAGCCCGGTCCTCTTGGGGTAGCAGCCTTTGCTAAGGTGCTGACCATTAGGGAGGTTTGTGGACCGCCCTAGTCTGTAACTATGCGGGTCGTTGGTCTTTTGCATACCTTTGTAAAGGCTTCGTAGTGGATCCCTAGCCACTCACCTCGGAAGTGTTTAAGGGTCTAGCTAACCCGGGCGACATGGGAAACACGAGCCATGGTGAAAGTGTGCAACCTCTGCAGAGTGTAAAACTGATATATCAGCCGTGCTCACGGTCAAGAGCGGCTTGGACCCTCACATGATAATTGAACTTGAAGATGGACTATAAATCGTGGTTTTATTTTTTACTCGTGGGATATTTTGAATAAGATGTTTTCTAAATGCTAAGTGGGATGGTATAAACTTATACCTAGTGAATAGGAAGTTGCTAATAAAACTTGACCAACTTTAAAAAGCTCATTGCTGTGAAACATAGCCTATCCTTGTGGCCTTGCATATTCACCCCGCTTGCTGAGTACCTAGTTAGGTGTACTCACGCTTGCTATTGCTGATTCAGAAGAAGGAAATGGAGAAGAATACTACAGCGACTACGATGAGTTCTGAGGCTTGCGTTTCCCCGAGTCAAGTGCCTGTGGTAGATGGAAGTCGAAGAATGCTTCGTGTAGCTAGCGTTTGTTCTCCGATAAAGACCTTCGTGTCTCTCGCGAGAGTGTAATAAGAATATTGTAATAAATCTCTTGTAGCTGAATACTGTTTTGTTGATAATACACTCTTCGGTCTATCATATGTGTGTAAACACATCCTGGCGCACATATGAGATGCACTTGGTTTCGTTGGGAAAACCGGGTGTGACAATGGCCCACTCCACTCCTTCGATGGTACTGTAGCCACGAACCATGGCTCCCTCCGGAAATGTCCGGTTATGTACCAATGATTTGAGGAGGCCATAGAACCTCTCATATGGAAACATCTGATGAAGATAAGACGGCCCAAGGTAGAAGATCTCCATTGCAAGATGTGCTGTTAGATGGACCATGAGATCAAAGAATGATGCTGGGAAAGTAGCTTCAATCATGCATAGGGTCTCATAATGCCTTTTCTCTATCTCAACAAGTGCAACCTCATCAATCAACTTCTGTTCTATTGCATTGAAGAAAAAGCACAAGCTCGTGACAGCCTCATGAACCTTTACTGTCTTGATGTCTCTAAGTGCAACAGGCAGAATAGCCATCATCAACACATGACAATCATGAGATTTCATCAGGTTGAAATTCATTTTCATGTCCTTCACCAACACTAGCCTCTTGAAGTTAGATGAGTAGCCCGAAGGTACTTTCAAACCGTGCAAAAACTCACAGAACTGTTTTTTCTCTGTCTTAGACAATGTGGTTGCAGCTACGGGAAGGTCCATTCCCGTGTCAGTTTGCTCTGCATAGAGCTCCGGCCTAATGCCCATCTCTTTAAGATCCTCCCTTGCATTTTCGTGATCTTTTCCCTTCCCCTTCTGTTGTAACAGGGTTCCACACATGCTCTCACACACGTTCTTCTTCACATGCATGTTGTCAATTGAATGACGCACATCCAACACCTCCCAATACTCTAGCTCCCATAATATTGACTTCTTGTTCCATATCCCGTGCACATTTTCTTGTTCACCATCTCTCTTCTTTCTCTTGCCCAGGATGGTCTTCTTTGGTAACTCCTCGATGCCTTGGACTTGCAAGTGGATCTCCATTCCGGAAACATGCGTAGGCGCCGTTCGATTCTCCTTTTCTCCATTGAACTGACAATCCATGGCCCGGTATGCATGTCTCTTTGAGAGGAAACGACGGTGACCACCGGTATGCATGTCTCTTTGGGAGGAAACGACGGTGACCCATAAATACGAATTTCTTCGAGTGCGTGAGCCACAAAGAGCATGTTTCATCTAAGCAATGAGGGCAAGCTTCGCCTTTCCTTTTACTCTACCAGGAGAGCTTGCGGTGGGCCGGATTATCGTTTATGGTGGTGAATAACATGGCATGCAACATGAAGTACTCACGCTTCGGAAATAATGGAGAAATACCTTGCCACCCTCACAGGACCCCCTCGGTTACCCTTCCTGCCCTTCCTGCCTCTGATCTGCACGAGCTCGTTCCCATCATCGTCTCCACCATATTTTTTCCTCTTGTACCGATTGTACCCACACTTCGGGCACTTGTCAAGGTCCTCATATTCTCCCCGAAACAACACACAGCTGTTCTTACATGCATGGATTTTCTCAACCTCTAGACCCAAAGGACAGATTATCTTTTTGGCTTCGTAGACAGACCCAGCCACTTGGTTTCCCTCTGGTAGCATGTCTTTTAAAAGATCCAATAGTTCTTTGAAACTTCTGTCGGTCCAACCATGGCCTGCCTTAAGCTGTAGAAGTTTGAGATCTCCAGAAAGGCGAGAGTACTTCTGACAACCAGGGTAGAGGGGTTTCTTTGAATCTTCGACAAATTGTTTCAGCCTCGCTAATTCAGAAGTTGAGTACACGCCTTGAAACTCAACGTCTCTCAACATTTGATCAACATTGTTTACTTGAGGCAGCACATCATCATCCAAGCCCATAACTTCCTCAGGCAACATTACATCGGGTGAGAATGCTTCATCTTCCTCAGAGTTATTTCCGCATCCTCCCGCCCTGCAATATAATAATGTGAAATCAAAGAGTTATGACATTCCGCTATACCCTGGAACAACGAGAAATCAACGAGTTAGTTAAGGCATTTCACCTTCATTAAGACCACCTTGAGCATCATGATGCGCTTCACCTTCATTAAGAGCTCCTTCTTCGCCTTCATTAAGGCCTTCCTCACCATGCTTGTTCCAACACGTGTAATTCTTTGTGAATCCACGTGTGACTAGATGATAGAAAAGGTTATCCGTTTGTGTGAACTTTTTTGGTTGGCAAAATCAACACATGGGCACCACATTGTAGTCACACCCCGGTTTCTCATGTCCGCCTCCGCTTGACGAAGGAAATCTTTAACATGTCTTACGAACAGCCCCAAATCTCGAGGTGGTATATACATCCAAGTCCGATCTGCCGCCATCATCTACACAACTTGGGAGCGGGCACCGCGGCCACGACCGGAGGAGCAACGGGCCCGACGGCGGCTGGAGCGGGCGGCGCGGCCGCGGCCGGGACGAGCGGGGACGGGGCCGGACGGCCGCGGCACTACAAGGGGGCCGGGCTAATGATACACTTTCCAGCGCAACACCCACGTAAAGCGTTGCGATACATAGGGTTTATTGCAACACTAGCCGATTTTGGTTGTGATAGGGTGGCGTACTGCAACCAAATGGTGTATCGTTGCAATTGCAATATTGTGTGTTGCAATAACTCGACTGTATCGCAACGCCGATGAGTGCGTTGTAAGTAGTGTGACGTTGTTGCAACCCTTTTGGGCAATTGTTGCAATAGTCGACGATATCGCAACTAAAATATAGCGTTGTTTACTCTAGTATCCAGTGTTGCGATAGACTGTATGCTATGGCAACACAAAATTGGAGAGTTGCAAAAGGCTTTATCGATATAGCAGCGCAAACAGATAGTGTTGCGAAAGAGGGTTTGCTATTGCACCCTAAATACGAAGCGTTGCAACGAGGCAAAGCTATAGCAACGCACACCAACATCGTTGCACCATTGTCATATGTATAGCAACTAAACCGGAAGCGTTGCAACAAAGCACATGTAGAGGGCGCATCCAGCATCTAGTTTATGGCCCAACAGCAAATATTTTGGCCCACCATCATCGCTTTGACTTCAATCAGCAAATATTTTGGCCCAACAGCACGTATCCAGCACGACAAGGCATTTTGCTATTTTTTTGTGTCCGCATATGGCGAAGTGCAAATGGAAGGTGAAAATATAGGAAAAACATCAACAAAAAATGAAAAGAAAAAAGAGGGGAGAAAAGCACCAAGCAGCAGCCAAACGGCTTCGAACCAGCAACCTCGCTGATGGGCTTCCAAGGCCTCACCACTGAGCCACTCGGCCAGTTTGTATTTGGTGCACATTTTATAGTTTTTATATAAGTCACTCATTTAAAAAACAAAGACAAAAAAATTGTGCTCATACCTGGGATCGAACCCGCGACCTCGCATTGAAACAGATGGAGCAATACCAGTTGAGCTACTTTTAGGATTGTGTTTGTACAAGGATGGAAATTTATATATAAAATTACAGTTTGCACTTAGGTCCTACACATTTTACGTTCGCGTCCCTTCAAGTTTTGAAACGTTTGCAATTGGGTCCCTCATCGGCCGGCGACTTGGGCGATGAAATTCCGGCGAGGTGGAGCCCTAATCGAAGACTTGATCTATCAAGTGAGCATCAGGAGCTCACCGCGAGTTCATTGATGTGCTTCTCCGGGTCGCGGATGGCCGGTGGAAGTCTGTCGGTGGTGAACTTGCTCGGGTGGCGCCGGTGAGCTAGCTCCGACGAGGTGGACAGCCGGGGGATGGGGTTGGCGAGCTTCCTGAGGAGACAGAGAGTGCATCTGTGGGATTGGTTGGAGCCGGGGTGGAATGGAGCGGTCTGTCCACGTGGACGTGGTGGCCGGCGACGATGGTGAACGGAGGGAAAGGCTGGGGACGGCCAGTGAGCGGGCCAGAGGGGGTCAGGGAGCTGAGGCGAAGGTCAGGGAGTGTGGTGGGATGCCCAAATTGGGCTGGGGTGGTGCGGAGAGGGCTGCCCACAGCGAGGTGGTGGCGGCGCCGCCAATGGCGTTGACCGGAGCTCGGGAGCGGCTCGGAGATGGGGAAGGATGCAAAGGAGCTGTCGGCCTCGTGTACAGGCACGTAGGGAGGCCGGCGAAGGGGCAGCAAGTTGAGGGGAGAGCCGGGAATGGTCGGCATGAGGTCGCCGCCATCGCGTCATCGCGGCCGGCGTGCGCGCTCTGGCTCTGTCTGAGCGTCGGGAGGTAGAAGAAGATGGGAGAGAAGAGTTGGGGAAGAAGGCAAAGGAGCTGCCGTTCTCGTGTACTAGCACGTAGGGAGGACGTCGGAGGGGCAGAAAGGTGCGGGGAGAGCCGGGAATGGCCGGCGTGAGGTCGCCGCCATCGCGTCGTCGCGACCGGTGTGCGCGCTCTGGCTCACCCTGAGCATCGCGTGGTAGAAGATGTGGGGAAAATGACTTTTGATCAAAATTTGAACCAAAATTTGCATTGGAACTCGAAAATCGGCCAATATAAAAGTTTCTTAGAATTAAAAGTCCTATAACTTTCATGTTGAAAGGTTTTTGTTTTGAGTTCTAGATTTAAGAGAAAAATTGAGTTTCCTAAATATGGGAGAGAGAGTTGACCCGGGATCAAACGATGTTTGACCGAGATTTAAAGAGAATAGGTATATTTAATGAGTTGCTCATCTAGGTTGTAGCCAACTGCCATCATTTCATTAAGGAGAAAAACTAGAATGGAAAGGGCATAAACCGTTCTAAAATTAAAGACAACCACGCCCGTTCTAGATGTTATTATTTTCAGATGCCACATACTAAATTTTACATGACCGGATCACATCGATGGACTATGAGCGCCTGTGCCCCAGCAAAACACCAGATACTACATTCATCTGCCGGTGTTTGTGAAGACGTGTCCAATTTGTAAGTGTATATGAGCAATATAAGACTTGAGTTGTATGGAAATTCAAAGTTTGAGTTGAGCTGTATGGAAGAATGTGAGAGAACAATCTAGTTTATGAACAATGTGTACTCCCATTTGCATAAAATCTTATGGACCTATTATGCCAAGCTTGTACATTCATAAAATGATTGTATTCCAATTTACACATATTTTTGGAGACGTTTTAGGTATTGTTATCATTATTTTATAATAAGATGGCTAGTATAAATTAGAATTTTCCCTATAAGTCTATTAAATTTTCCATCAATCTTGAAGAAGTGGACTAGAATAGAACATTGGCACCTAAATATATTTTTTTTGTAATTTTTCAAATCTTATCGGAGGTACATGTAGTTCAAATTGTAATTACTTTCAGTAAATCTGCAGAAATTCATTTAAACTGTTAAAAATAGTAAATAAGTTCTATAATTATTGAAACTTCTTCAATATACCTTATATGTCGTCTACTATATATAAAAAATATATTGGTTAATTTAAGATAGTAATTTTTATATGCTACCTCACAATGGTACAACAAAATAAAAAAGAAAAAGAAAAACGTTAAACAGAGAAAAAAATACACCAAGGCCCATTTCGGTCCAAATAGCCCAGCTAATTCTGACCATCCATCATTGATCCAATGGCTAGAATCGCGCCCCTGCGGTATAAAATTACCCAAACCCTACCTCCCTCCACTCTCCTCACCGCGCTGCTCTGCCCACGCCTCTCTCGTCCCTCTCTCCACGCGCCTCTGCCTCGCCGCCGCGCCTCCGCCACGCCGCCGCATCGTCGCGCGGCCGACGCGCCTCTGCCTCGGCTCCGCTTCGCACGTCCGCCGGCTGGCCCCGCCTCCACTCCTCCCTGGCTCCTCCCCGGCCCCTTCCTCCCAAGGCGCGGATCATCCAGATCCGGCGGGCGGCTTCCCTCGCGCAGCCGCCGCGATGCCGCTCGCCGCCCTTCGTGCCGCCTCTCCATGATGATCTGCTTGTCTCGTTGCATAGAGAGGTAGATTTTTCTCGTGTTGTTTAGATCCGTGATGCAGATAGGTGCTAGCTAGGTCTGTGTGCCGATTGATTTTGCTACCTTGTGATGTTTTGTGTTTGGTTCTTTGGTGCTAGCTAGGTCTGTGCGCCGATTGATTTTGCTAGCGTGTGATGTTTTGTGGTTAGAGTAAAATAATATTATCTCAACTAACTAGCTGCTGGCGCTGGGGCTTATAAAATTTTAATCTGCATGTGTCACAGAATTTCGTAATTAAGATGATGGCTGGTTATATTGCTTAGGTAGGTGTAGATATATGCTGCTGCTTGAAGATTCCTTAGTATACCTGATGGTGATGCATGCAAGCTCTTTTTACTGTTTTGATATACTTGGATGAGGACATACTACTGCTGTTTGTCAATTATTTGTTAGTTTGGTAGGAAGTGAAGTTAGCATCAACTAAGTTCCCTTTATTTGTTTGCAATAGTACTTTGGGAAGTTGAATACTTGTGCTAAGTTATAATATTTACGTCAGTTCAGTAGCTGCGCTGTAAATCTGTTAAGTTCTATTAAACTCTTCAGTTACATACTCTTGCATTCAAGCTCCCCTGTTATCTTGCATTCAAACTGCATCTCGATGAAATAATATCTCTGAGCTATTGTGTATCATAATGAGTTTAATACAAAAAAGATGTTATTATGCAGCAGCAGGTACAAAATTAATTGTGCTTACCGAAAACACAAAAAAGATGTTATTATCTCATCTGACTTTATAACAAACCTTTTATTATGCAGTCTAGAGTATCTGGTGCTGGGAAGTAAAAGTGGTGTCTTCTGGAAGAGGAGCTGAAGCGTCAAATCTACTTAGAAATTTCATTTTCTTGAATATTGTGATATGTAGACAAGATTGTAGTTACATTTGGGTCATGACTATTGGTCTGGATGTTTGAAAGAGCTACAGTAGAAGTATGGAATGATTTATTATATTGAAATATATATATATATATTGCAACATTTTTGTTTGTCAAATCTTTTGGTTGCAATATCGATCTATTTGGTGTTGCGATAACCTCCAAGTGTATTGCTATGACCTCCCAACATCGTTGGGCGCGGGCTGCCGGCGCGCCGGCGGCGTCGCGGAGCTGCTAGCTAGCTAGCGGCCGGCCGGGCGGCAAGCAGGCGCGGTCGCGCGCATTCGCCCGCGCGGCGACGACGAGTCGAAGAGTGGGAGAGAGAATGGGCGGGCGCCAGGACGGCGTCGGAGTGGACGTTGCATGCCGCCGGCTGCTGCTCTGCGCCGATAGCAGCAGCGGGGCACAAGAATATAGCAACGACCTCCAACGTCGTTGTGATACCCTCCACGCGTATAGCAACGGCCTCCAACATCGTTGCGATACCCTCACAAGAATATAGCAACGACCTCCAACGTCGTTGTGATACCCTCCACGCGTATAGCAACGGCCTCCAACATCGTTGCGATACCCTCTAGGGCTATTGCAACACCATTGGTGGTTTTGCAACTAACATATAGCGTTGTGATATCTGGTATTGCTACATCAAGGGTGCGTTGCAATAGTCGATGATTGCAACGACGAGCGAGTGTTGCAGTACCAACTATTGCAACAACGCCAGTGGTTGCTAATGCCACTAATGCAACGCCTGTGATCGTTGCGGTTTCATCGTATCGCAACTCTAAAAACAGTTGCGATAACCAAATACGTATCGCAACGCTACTTTAAATTGTTGCGATATGCTATTGCAACCATCGCACTTGCAACGCCTCCCAACGCCACACGTGCGTTGCGGGTGCTTGGTATTGCAACGGAAATGGCTCTATAGCAACACTTTTGGGGCGTTGCGTAAGCCCGGCCCCCTTGTAGTGGCAAAATCCATACTCCGTTTCTAATATACAATAAAATTTCCAATAAACATTTCCAATAAACATTTCCAATACACCGCATTTCCAATAAAATAAATTTCTAATATTTTTTCTAACATTTCAATACATATGAAGCATTTTCAATAAATTAATTTCTAATATTTTCAATAAATAAACATGCATATACATTTACATTTTAACAAATAAATATCCAATGTATGGTGAGCAGACGCGTTCGGCCATGCGCATTTGGTTAGCGAACGTTCGCTAACCAAATGCGCATGGCCGAACACGTTCGCTAAGCAAATGGTGGATGGCCGAACGTGTTCGGCCATGCACGGGTACCTGCACACACACACAAACAGACGGCACGAAGGCCGGCTCACACACAACCACGAACGGCACGAAGGCCGGCATCACAGGGGCCTCACCGAGGGCGGCGGCGTGGACGACGGCGGCGCGGCCTCGGCGACGGGCGGCGGCGTGGACGACGGCGGCGCGGCCTCGGCGACGGGCGGCGGCGTGGACGACGGCGGCGCGGCCTCGGCGACGGGCGGCGGCGTGGACGACGGCGGCGCGGCCTCGGCGACGGGCGGCGGCGTGGACGACGGCGGCGCGGCCTCGGCGACGGGCGGCGGCGTGGACGACGGCGGCGCGGCCTCGGCGACGGGCGGCGGCGTGGACGACGGCGGCGCGGCCTCGGCGACGGGCGGCGGCGTGGACGACGGCGGCGCGGCCTCGGCGACGGGCGGCGGCGCGGAGGGCGGCGCGGGGACGGCGGCGGCGTCGACGGGCCGGGCGACGGGGACGGCGGAGGCGGGACG
>OAMR01000290.1:671480-697833 GCA_900205405.1 Echinochloa crus-galli | reverse complement strand
ACATCAGTAACGGTCGGAAACAACGACCGTTACCAATAAGCGTGTCAGGACCGGGCCCAGCCCCTGCACAACAACGCCCGTTACTAATAATGATTTCTGGTAACGGTCGTTGTTCGCGACCGTTACTAGTATTCCTTGTAACGGACATTACACACAACCGTTACCAATAATACTACCATCCGTAACGGTTGCTTAATGTCTGTTACAGGCTGGGACGTAATGGTAGTTGTATTAGGCACTTAAAGCCCGTTACGTATCTTTGACTAGTGGTAACGATGTTAGGTTTGGCCAGTTAACGCCCGTTACTAGTGTCGGAGCTCAATTATTATTGGCATAAGCTACAGTAGTAGCTACAGTGTGTCGTCTTCCGCCCCGCTGCTGCTATCGGCGCAGAGCAGCAGCCGGCGGCATGCAACGTCCACTCCGACGCCGTCCTGGCGCCCGCCCGTTCTCTCTCCCGCTCTTCGACTCGTCGTCGCCGCGCGGGCGAATGCGCGCGACCGCGCCTGCTTGCCGCCCGGCCGGCCGCTAGCTAGCTAGCAGCTCCGCGACGCCGCCGGCGCGCCGGCAGCCCGCGCGCCCCGTCCTCCGCAGCTCGCCAGTATGGATTTTGCCACTACAAGGGGGCCGGGCTTACGCAACGCCCCAAAAGTGTTGCTATAGAGCCATTTCCGTTGCAATACCAAGCACCCGCAACGCACGTGTGGCGTTGGGAGGCGTTGCAAGTGCGATGGTTGCAATAGCATATCGCAACAATTTAAAGTAGCGTTGCGATACGTATTTGGTTATCGCAACTGTTTTTAGAGTTGCGATACGATGAAACCGCAACGGTCACAGGCGTTGCATTAGTGGCATTAGCAACCACTGGCGTTGTTGCAATAGTTGGTACTGCAACACTCGCTCGTCGTTGCAATCATCGACTATTGCAACGCACCCTTGATGTAGCAATACCAGATATCACAACGCTATATGTTAGTTGCAAAACCACCAATGGTGTTGCAATAGCCCTAGAGGGTATCGCAACGATGTTGGAGGTCATTGGTATTCCCGTGGAGGCTATCGACGAGTCGAAGAGCGGGAGAGAGAACGGGCGGGCGCCAGGACGGTGTCGGAGTGGACGTCGCCCGCTGCCGGCTGCTGCTCTGCGCCGACAGCAGCAGCGGGGTGGAAGACGACACACTGTAGCTACTACTGTAGCTTATGCCAATAATAATTGAGCTCCGACACTAGTAACGGGCGTTAGGTGCCTAATACAACTACCGTTACTACTAGTCCCAGCATGTAACGGACATTAAGCGACCGTTAAGGATGGTAGTATTATTGGTAACGGTTGTGTATAATGTCCGTTACAAGGAATACTAGTAACGGCCGCGAACAACGAACGTTACCAGAAAACATTATTAGTAACGGGCGTTGTTGTGCAGGGGCTGGGCTCGGTCCTGACACGCTTATTGGTAACGGTTGTTGTTTTTGACCGTTACTGATGTCGCACGTTGTAACGGGCTTCGTCAGTCCGTTACCAATCCCGTGTTACCTATTTGAGGTTTTCACGTAGTGAAAAAAGAACGGAGGCATATCTTTTTTGCTGATTTCCTTATTTTACTCGAGCTTGATCATGTTTCTCCCTTTTTGTCATCTATTTTCTCCATCCAGCTATGTTTTCTTATTGATGAATCAGGGTTCAGTGATAGGCATGGGGATTTTTTTTCATTCTTCTCCTAACTCCAATTTCTCCTGCTCTCCAGTGTGTTATTTTTTTTTTTGGCGTGCTGAGATGTGCTTTTCCTATGTTTAATTTTGTGGTACATGGAAAATGCCGCCGCCTGCCTGCCACCTCCACTAGTGTATGAAATCGGTGAGGAGAATGTGTTCAATTTTATAAGCACAAGATAATTTGATAGGATTCCTCTAAGCTACTCTCAGTGGCAAGCTGCACTAATCAGTCCAGTACATTTCTTTTTTAGAAAAATCAGAAGAGACGATTAATTATATTTCGCTTTAATTTCTCATTTTATATCAACTACCTTATGCACAATATATTGGTTGAAGGGAGCTCATTAGCACCGGGTTGTACTAAAATCCGGTGCTAAAGATATCCTATTAGCACCGGATGTAACTACCACCCGGTGCATGTTCTTTTAGCACCGATTACATGCTGCAACCGGTGCAAAAGATGTCCTCCGACAGGGACAACACCCACTCCTCCCTCTCCATCTCTCTCCTTTATCTCCCACCGACGGGTCCCTTCTTCTCTCAACCACTCATTCTCTTCTTCTTCTTCTTCTTCTCTCTTTCTTCTCTCTGGTTCATTGCAGGACGCCGGCTCCCCTCGGGCCACGACCGCGGCGCGGCCACGAGCTGGCGGGCCAGGCGCGTCGGCGAGAGAAGATAGCTTGCATGTTGAGAGAAGATGTAGTGGATGGTGACGTGGACATCTTCTATGTTGAGAGAAGTCTAACCATGACTTGTAGTGGGTACCAATTATATACTCCCTTCGTCCCAAAAAAGAAGGCAGTCTAGAAATTTTAGGACAAATTAACGAGAACGTAAAATGACCTTGATTGCCCCTAATTATTAGCCATATTTGACACTAATTGGTTGTTGCATGCGCATGCACCTACTAAATATTGTAGAATGACTTGTTTTTGGGACAAATTTGAATCCTAGAGTGTCTTCTTTTTTGGGACGGAGGGTGGAGTAGGTTATATATATATATAGATGTTCGACCGCCTAGATAATTAATGTTTCCCTTTCCGCATAATGTAACTCAACGCAGTTACCGCTACTCACTGCATAGTAGATTAGAGAATAGAAAACGGTTGATGAAGGGCAACCCGGACAGCTAGACAGTACTCCATACGTACGCATTTGATTTAAGAGCAACGTATTCAAAACCACGTGCACATCTTAGCAACCCGGCCTAATTCTTTGGTATTTGCTAGGTTAAGATTGCATTGATGTTTTTTCCAAATGGTACCGGGCTGCCAGCCTAATTCTTTGGTATTTGCTATTGAACTCTGTGCTTTGTAGAAAAATGCCCTTTAGTCTCGGTTCCTCCTTTACCATCCCACCCACACAACATATACGTGACTTTCGGTGGAATGCTTTCCTTGTACTAACCCATGGTGACCGTTAGTCCTGTTTTGAGGCTCTAATAACATGGACTAAAAGGTCCATTCACCGCTTTAAACTTTAGAACCGGGACTAATGCTCACATCAGTCCCGGGTTCCCGGGTTCAATAGAATCCAGAACTAATTAATGTTCTGGATGGAAATTATATTCCCTACTAATGGTAGTATGCTTTGAGATGCAACCATCTGTTTTTTTGTAAAATCTAAAATCATTTTGCTGAAAGAAAGAGATAGAATCTTGGATTAAGAAGGTCCTTTTGGCCGTTTCCACTTTCCAGGTGCCTTTATTGTGCCACAACACATTATGATCGCCCGCCTATATAATATTTTGCCTTCACGCTTACAAAGCTCAACGAAGTGCCAGCACTCACCACATAGTAAATTAGGCAATACAGAAGGATTGATCAAAAGAGTATCAAGGAAGAATTAAGCTGGCGTTGTTTGTGGAATAGGAGGCAAAGGGGAAGTGCGCATCAGCTCAGACGAGAAGGACAGGGTGGGAGACAGATGCAGGAGTCAACGTGAAATGAATATCGTGATAGAAACTTCAGGGTACAAAATCTGGCTGCGACCGAGGCATAGAAGTTCCTTCCCGCGATGCTGCACTGGGTTGTTTGATGGTACAATATTGAAGGTTGCCATGAGTAGCGATAACAGCAAATTAGAGTCCATCGAACTACAGTAGAAGCAGCTGCAACATTTTTGCAGGTAGGAGAGCACGCGGCAATGCAGTGGATCTGCAGCTGCATAATCCCATGTGAATCTATACTAATTTGATTTACGAGCAACATATTAGGCCAGTCTTAATACAAGTTTTATGGACATAATTATCTAGAATAACACATCATCTAAAAGTGTTTAAACTAGGATGAAACACCTCCCCCTCTCAATGCATAATTTCATCAATTGTTGTTTCCTAGTTCACATGTAAGACACAAGCTGTATAGGTAACTGTGTACATAGAGTTTCATCACCATGAAACTCATTTCGCCTCTCTCTTTATTAATACAGTGCCACAGCATCAAAAATGCTGACATAACAATCGATTTATTATCCATGAAACTCCCATTGAGACTGGCCTTAAGAACCATGTGCACGTCTTAGGAACCCTGCTAAACCTTAGCCAGGTGTTCTAGGTTATTACAGTTGCATTAAAGTTTTTCGATATGGTAATGCTGCTGCCAGCCTGGCTCTTCAGGGGCAGTATCAGTGCACAGTTCCATTGTATGGTTACCTAGACCAAAAACTAGATAATCGAGCCAAAGGGGTTTCATGATGATTAAACTCTCCCTTTTCTCTTATTTGCCACATCATCAAACTTAATGTTATGAAACTTTTCATGAAACCCCACTAAGACTAGTCTTAATATTTGCTATTTACTTGCCCGTGCTTAGTAGTTTGCCTGATTGAGATAAAACTATATGTTTTTCTGAAATCTTAAATCATTTTGGAGAAACAATTTGAAATACTCGATTGAATAAAAGATTTTTTGACTAAGGTCTTTTTGGCAGTTTCCAGGTGCCTTCTAACAAAGACCTGTGATGTCTACTTCTGTTTTCTATAACTTATACGCTGATGGTAAAAGTTGACCTTGGTTCAAGCAATCAGTCAAATATGATGCACTTTCAAGTCTATCGGAGCGATTCCATTTTTGCTGCTCCATTAATTCAGTACTGATCGCGCACAAAGAGGCCGGCCAGAGGAAACTTTGTATATCAATTTTGTTTCGTGAAGGAGATCAAAAGCAACTAAGGTGTGGCAAACAGAATCAATGTATATAGACTTTTCTCATGCAGCTAGACCTTTAATGGCAAAGTCCAAATTAGAGTTCGAAAGGAGGGCAGATTATTCCAATTTGCCTAAACTTTTGTGTAGTGCATGCCACATCCCATTTCGTGTTGATGCTCGATCTCGGAACGTGTCATATAGTGCATATGCAGCTGGAGCGAGATTGATGAATCAGCCTAGTGTGTGCCGCCTGTACGTGGCAGGCACTACGAGTCTACGATATACTCCCTCTAGTTAGGGGATTATTGCGTTCTTACCCCTACTTTGAACTCTAATTATGATTTTACCCTCATTTTTCTCTATTTTATGAATTTACCCCTACGTTTTGAATATGAAGACTCCGTTTACCATCACTTTTAACTATGTTAGTTTTCCTTGGAATAAACATAATAAAAAAATTAGCAAAGCCCTCCATAATGAAATGAAAGGACAAGAATGCCCCTTATCCGGCCGTTCCTCTCCCAAGTCCCGTGCTCCCCCCGGCGCCTCTCTCTTCTCTCTTCCAAGCGGCGCAGGCTGGTGCGCGCAGCGCGCACAAGCGGGTGGCCAAGGCGGCGGCGCCTCTGCGTGCGTGCGTGCGGGCGGGTTGCCAGGTGGCTGGGCACCATGGGCGGGTGGGCTGGCGCCGCACGGGCGGCGCGGCGGCGGTGCTGCGTAGGCAGGCAACCAAGGCGGCGACGGCGGCGGCGCTTGTGCGGGCGGTCCTGTTGGCCTGTTGCCAGGCGGCTGGGGCGCCGCGTGCGTGCAAGCAAGACACCGGGAGACGCGCGTGCAAGTAATCAGAGCCAGGCGCAGGACATCGATGGCCTGCTTAGCAGTGTTCTGTGCAAGGACATCGATGCAGGACAGAGCACCGGCCTTGTGGCCAGCGGGCAGCACGAGGCATCAAATTGCCGATGATGCCAGCTACGATTTGGTGAATGAATGATATCTACATGTTCGTAAAAAGCTGATGAGGAAATTGATTGTTTAAGGGAAACTACACTAATGGTGAATTTGAACACGGATTGAATGATATTCCGGAAGGCTCACGGGCGTGTGGTTGAAAAGGAAAGGAAGCAGGAGATGAAGAGTATGACACGTGGGTCCTGCATCCAGTGTCTAGTATTTCTGTTAATATGAGACTTAAATTATTTCAGTGTGAGTAATGGTGTGAAATTTAAATTGGTAAATATATTTTCAAAACTATCAAAATGATGGACAAATACTTAATGTGAACTAGGGGTAAAATTACAAAGTTCTCAATAAAACAAGGGCATATTCGCAAGGGTATACACGTCTTTTTACAGCTCAGTTGACACCGTTATATGATGTTCACGGAGTAGGGGCAAACTTGATCTTCAAATTCAAAAAGTAGGGGTAAAATTACAAAGTGTTGAAAAACGAGGGTAAAATTACAATTAGACTTCAAAATAGGGGTAAGAATACAATAGCCCCTTTTGAAAAACCTGACGTTTAGGACGAGGTTTGGGTCAAACATTGAGAATATAAATCATCAGTATCTTTTAAGTTGTTGAGTTTGAAAATGTGAAAACTATATGAATAGATTTATCTTCAAAAATACTTTCATAAAAGTATACATATATCACTCTTTGATAAATATTTTTATACTAACAAGAAGTCAAAGTTGTGTTTTAGAGACCGTGTCGCTGTCCTAAACGTCAGGTTTTTCAGAACGGAGGCAGTACCTTCTGCTATATTAGATATATATATTCACGATGGAGTAGATGTGAAAATCTGCCGTGCAAGATACAGTATCCTTTAATTTTGACGGGCGTATTCATGCTAACAACAAATTAAATTGTACCTGCAGGAATCGAAAACTTGTACTACCAGTGAAAAGAAAAATACATGCGTCGCCGGTCACCCGCCTATATATTTAGTGCTGTCGAGCTTCTCAACAATTCAACAAAAATACAAAACACCAGCACACCAGCATAGTGTAGACGAGGAGACAAGGATGACTGAAGGTGTTGGAATAGGAGGCAAAAGGGAAACACAAATTAGAGACAGGTGCTATCTGTCTAGAATATTTGCCGCTGCCATCTGATTCCGCTAGTCCTCCACTCCAGACTCTCGTGTCCATCGACCAGACGTCACGTTTGGGCAATTACCAACGGGCGGACTAGCCACTGGGAACTCCTCTGCTGTGACAGGGCGGGCCCACTGATTATGTCAAATGACGTTGTGTTGTTCATTTCTGCTCTCATGTGGAGATGAGTGCACTACTGGAAAAACAATTTGTACATAGTGTACTTCTCTCTTTTTGAAAAAGGTCTGATGTAGAAAATTATCGGCATCCACTGCTCTTTTTCTATAATGTAGAAATTGATTATCAAGCCCGGTTCATGATTCACGCTCCTAGAAATCATCATAATCTTTAGAAAAATCTTTAGATACGTAATATCAAAGCATAACTCGATTAGAAAATCAGCATTTTCAGGGATGGATAAAAGAGGAAGCACGCCTACAAACAATTTGGCTGGTCCTGTAAATCTGCGTCGAGATAATTTTCAATCCACATGCTAGAGTCAATCTGAAATGAATACCGAGGTGAAATACTAAGTACCAAGTTTGGCTGCCACCGATGCATAGAAGTTCCTTGTGGCTAGTTGTTTCAAGGTATACATTGAAACGTTAGAATTGTGCGCTGGTTGTGGTTTCGATGGCGTTCTCCTGAACGGCCATGGGTGGGCATGGAATTGCCGGTGGATGAGATCGATATCGCCCTCTTTGCAACGACAATAAGGGTCACTGTGAACAATGGTTGTACGGCCAATTTTTGGATGTCCAGCTGGCTGTCAGGTAATACACCGGCTCTCTTGTTCCCCAACCTGTACAAACATATATTGCAAGAGAAAGAACAGGATGGTGGCCGAGCAATGCTGAATGATCAGTGAATTGTGGACATTGCTCATGACCTCACGGTACCCTAATTGATGAATATGTTCAGCTTTGGGGGCTAATTGAGGATATGCTGATTTTGATCCAAGTAGCACGGAGCCGGACACCATTGGCTCGACGCGAACGGCATCAGGTGAGTATGCAGCAAAATCGGCCTATGACATGCAGTTTGAAGGAGGATTATTGATATCGATGTTTCCCAAGCTGGTTTGGAAGGTTTGGGCATCTTCCAGGTGCAAATTCTTTATGTGGTTGATGCTTCAGAATAGGATATGGACAACTGATCGGCTTCTTCTCGGAGAATGGCCCAACTCGTATTTCTGCCCAATGTGCTATAGAAACCTTGAGACGGCGCAGCACTTGTTCTCAGAATGTCCGCCATCCTGCTACGGTATGGAGATCAGTCAGTGCTTGGGTACAGTGCCCAGTTCTAAATCCGGATAACTGGAGCACGAACAGGGATTTAACAAGCTGGTTTCATGGCCTGGCCGGCAACTCTGTTGAAGCTACGGCCAAAGGAATTCGTTCTTTGGCAATATCCTGGTTATTTGGACGATGTGGTGCGAATGCAACGCCAGGATTTTCAACAGCCAAGCAAAATCGCTAGCCATGATCATTGGAGAGATCAAGGACGTCGCTCGAACATGGATACTGGCAAGTGCAAAACACTTGGTCATTTTAGTCGATAGCCCAACTCGCGAGTAATCCATGTAATGTCTTTTTCTCCTCTTGTCGCGGGCTATTCCGATGCCCTAGCTTGAATAGGCATAAGCCTGCTCAAATTCTGAATTTGGAGCCCCTGGCGCCAGTATCTGCTCTCCTACTTATTAATGAAAGCCGGGACTATCCGGATGTTTCGAAAAAAAAAACGTTAGAATGGTTAGAAATTATAGATGGCCAGAACTTTTGTGTAGTGCATGTCATTTCTCATTTTTATTGATGCTCAATCAATCTCGTAAAAACATGCCGTGTGTGCATGCATGCAGCTGCGCAGCGAGCTTGATGAATCAGCCGGATACCTTCTGCTACCGGATCGATTTATATTCTTGGTGGAGTAGATCATATCGATGAGCAAATCTGACGTGTGCAAGGTACACGATCATCTAAATTAGACGAGTGTATTGGTGCATAACAACCAATTAAAAATGCACCTGCAGCAATTGAAAACTTGTACTTACCGGTAAAAAGAAGTTACCACTCAGTGGCGGCGCCGCCCCTGCCTAATCTAAATTCTCACTAAATGAACATTAATATACCATTGCATAATAATAACATATATTGATTGGCCTCGCTGTTTTGTTCATCAGGCTCCGCCACTGGTTACCAGCGGCACTGGTACAATACAGGCATGGCCGCCTGCCCATCTATATATATCTGGTGTTATCGATCGGGCTCCTCAAATAACTCAACAAAAATACAAAACACCGGCACACCAGCATAGTGTTAGACTAGAGAAAGAGGAGACAAGCTAGAACGATATTGAAAGTTTGGAATAGGAGGCAAAAGGGAAATGCAAATTACAGACTTGTGCCAAGTGTGTAGATGATGTATCTGCCGCCCCCATATGATTCTGCTAGTCGTCCACTCCAGACACTGTTCGCCATCCAGCAGACATCACTTTTGGGTCTAAAGATGGGGATGGTTGGTCCACGAAGCGAACCGGACTCGCTCCGTCGACCCAGCCGAAGCGTCGTAAAGCACTGGTTGATCCATTTGTAATGCCTGCTTTGATCCGTGTCTCCGATTGATCGGGTGGATCGATGCAGAACCTGAGATAACTAGCTGCAATCGAGCACCCTGCGCACGTGGCCGGACCAGAGGAAGCTTCTGTCCAGCACCATGGAAATCTACACAAGTACGTGAGCCATTCCTGTAAGGCTGTAATTGGTTTCTGAACCACTGACCCTAAGCGGCTTTGTGGGTTGGAAAAGGGGCCATTGGGATCGCTTTTGCGGATGGGTTCGATGATCCGCTGGTTCAACCCGCACCGTCCCCATCTTACATTTGGGCAATTACCAACCGGCAGACAAGCCACCAGAAACTGTGCCGCGAAAGGGCGGGGCCACTGATTATGTCTGACGACGTTGGGCTGTTCATTTGAACTCTCTTGTGGAGATGGCTGCCGGACTAAAAACAATTTGTACAAGCTTACGTCTCTCCTTTTTAGTGAGCTCTAACGAAAAAATTATCCACACCCGCTGCTTTTTTTTCTATAATGTAGAAATTGATTTTCAAGCCCGGTTCATGTTTCACGCTCCTAGAATCATCATACTCTATACTCTTTAGATACGGATTAAAACATAACTCGATTGAAAATCACCATTCTTAGGACGGGATGCCTCGCCACGTCAACGACCTGCACCTTCCACATCCAAGAGCTCACATGCCACACCCGGCTTTAGAAACAAAACTAGATGCACTACGCCGCATGTATGTCAGGATCAGTTTTCATGCATAAAGTAAGGTAGTAGTAAATAACAGATACAATATATATCACCTAAAGAAACTATAAATAACTTACAGAACATAAGAGTACCCAAGACTTCCAATTTTCACATCCAATCGACTGGAGGTTGCGTACGCTTAGAACTCAACACCATCTTCATAAGCTTTACCCAAGTTCTTCTGATCAGCGATTAGCAAGGATGAGTACAATTATGGTTGGTACTCAGTGAGGCCACCAGAAATAACCATAGAGCAAATTAATTTCAACTTTAAGTAAATTAATCATCTGTGAGTCCAGGCCGCTCTTGACCGAGGTGTGACCGCACAGGGACGCTACGAGCCTTTACAAAGAATTATCCAATATATGTGTTGGTCCCCTTCCTTGCTAGTATATATATTGGAAAGCAATCCAGCTTCTTCATCCGTGCCTCTTACACAAAACAGATTGGTAGCCACCGGCACATCCCAATATACAGTACCAACACAATAAAGAGATCCCACGTCGTACGCCCAGTACATGCAGTGGTATGCACCTCGCACACGCCTAGGGCTTGTCCACATTAAGCCTCCATAGGATGATCGGCCGGTCGTACCACAGTCCCTGATGTACCCAGGACACGCGGGACTCGCCCTCCACCAGGCGGTACGTCTGCGCACATATTGCACATATTCATTCATTGCATTTGGTTATTTAGTTATGTAACATAGAATTCGTACTACGCTTAGGCGGACTTGGGGCATGGACATAGAGCGTGACGCACTTCAGTACCAGGCTCTGCTCCGTCAGCGGGACTCCAGCGGTGCGCTTGATGATATCATCGAGATGTTCGCTTGTATTGGACAGAAGGCTAAGCGCCTTGTGGAGGTAGTTACTTGTAGATAGACAGACGACGTTGTACGAGACCGTCGTGGGTTGTCGAGGCCACAACGACCGCCGGGGATGCAGCGTCACATCCACACTCCTCCGGCTCCTGACCAGGTAGTAGGATCACGTTGGCACGGGTCACCGACTATACCTCCCACCTTTGGTGGTGCACCTTTTGTGCCCTTTGAGGGATAAACCACTCAGGGGTTCAACCCCGTACCACCAGGTTCGTATTATTCGAAAAATTCATTCTTCCTTTGCAATATTTACTATTGAATTGAATGTAATGCATAATCTAATTCAATACAGTTCCACCACCGTACGAGGTTAGACATGGTGTTTCTGGGTCTTCACATACAGGTTCAGAGCCGTTCGTGACCCTACCTGAGGAGGAGTACTTGTCACAGTTCTTCAGCTACCCACAGCCTACTCAGGTACACAGGAGGTACAGGATGAGGCGTCCACACCCATGGTTGCTGGTCCTCATCCACGCAGACGGGAGATTAGGCCGGCAGACCGCTACTCACCGGCAGACTACGAGAACCGTCGGGCCCCGGCATCGGCTCGAAGGCCGAAGCGCCAAAGGGGACAGCGAGAGGGAGGAGGCTGCGGTCTTGAGTAGGTGTAGACTATTATGTATCATTGTAGACATTGGGTTCATAGACCGGTGCAGGCTATGATGTATCTTTGCAGACTATGATATCGTTTACCTTCGATAGGCTAGGAAGAACTTATTTCTCACGACTTCCTACCTTGTTTCGAGTACAATTATGTCAATTCACCAATATACGATATCTAAAAGTTAGTATCACACTTTGTATAATTTTTTAACTTGAGGAGTTAATTTTGTAGACGAAAACTTGTTTCATCCAGTGAATAGACGAAATCCTTGATTTCGTCCATCCAGTAGACAAAATCTATTTTCGTCCCAAGAAAATAGATTTCGTCGGTCCACTTTTGATCATGCATAATCGTCTGCATATAGGACGAAACATATTTCGTCTAGCTGGTAGACAAAATGTTGTAAATTTCAATTGATTTCGTCCACCAGATAGACGAGGATACATTTTCGTCCCACGGGTAGACGAAATCAATATTTTCGTCTACTGGGTAGACAAAATCTTTAATTTCGTCTACTGGGCAGACAACAGTATCACATTTTTGTAATTTCAGAAATCTGAGAAATTAATTTGTAATTTCGAATTAAAATAATATTGATTAAAAAAATCATTTTTCATCCAACTATCCAATCAACTTCAGACAATTTCACGTTACGTCTTCACTGAATCCCCACAGCATGTTCGCCCAAAAAACACACTTCACCTCAAAACCACAAAGGCCGAATCACCCCCAAAGTAACAAAAATATGAAAGGCAACAATGAAAGTGAACATTCAAGAGCTTCCAAATTTCACAAAAATGTGAAAAGTGACATAAGAAAAGAGGATTAGCTTGATCAGAGCGTGCCATGCTGAGCAATGTCCAGCATTCCAGCCTTCCGCGTGGGCCATGCAGCTTGAGTAAGCTCAGCCTCGTGCGGCACGCACAGATGACACGTCTAGAAAATGATTTTTAGGCTGTGTTTCATAGGGGCTAGAGAAATTTCTCCTGCCCCTTTGACCAATACTTTAGGGTATTAAATTAACTCAGTTTACAAAACTATCTTCACAGCATTGAACTATTTCGCGAGACCTATCTAATGAGGTCTTTGAACGCATGATTAGAGAATGGTTACTGTAGCATTATTGTAGTAAATCATGGACCAATTAGGCTCATTAGATTTATCGCGCAAAGTTGCAGCCATCTCTAAAAAGATTTTGCAAATAGACTTCGTAGTACTCCATGCATATAAGATTCCCTTGGGAGATTTTTCTCCCACAGCCAAAGAAACACGCCCTTAGGCGCATCTTTTTTCTGGGGTGGATGAAAAGTTACTTCTATTCTAAAAACACATGAGATACTGTAGCATATGATCTGCATTAGAAATGGGGATTTTAGGACATATCGTGGGGTGAACCACCCCAAGAAATAGTCTTAACTTTTAGGGGTAGACCGAAATATCATCCCCTCTGCATTTCCAGGTACAGGCCATAGGCAAATTTGACTTACAAAATGGAGACTTGAGTGGCCGACACCATCATCTACTCCCGAAAAATGATCATTAGAGGCGGATGATGACGTCCTCTGCTGTAGAAATGGTATTGCGCAAATAAATTCATAACTTTTTCATATGATTTCAAATGAAGACAAACTTTATGGTAGATCGATATGAGACCTAAATTTTGTAGCTGATAACTTTTCATTTGAGATCATTTAGTTATCTAAAAATCATTATAAGTTCTGTAATTTAGAACTCTAGAAATTTTTAATTTTTCAATTGACCTTGTCCTTACCCGAAAGCGGTGCCGATGCGGTCAGCTATATATGTTTATGTTGTTAGAGAATAAATATGTTTATAATTATTTGAATTTGATCTTTCAAAACAATTGTATATCTTCTTTGTATCAAGGTTACAATTTGTTTTAATTTTTCTATATACATTAACTACATAATGTATTTAGAACAGTTGGAATAAATTATAATTTACCGCAGATGAAGTGCAATGCACGAACAATGACCTCTACGAATGCAGACACACATTAATGACCTAGCAATACGATCTCCTTTATATGAGTGGTGTTTCCATTCCACGCACAGATCAACAAAGTTTTATAGGGCTCAGCACACCAAGAGGACAGGGTAGACACTGGAATATAATAGAGTAGCAGAGTTGCAAAGAAACTGCCATATATGGCGTTGGGAATGCGAGGCAAGAAGGAACTACTCATAACAAAGCACCACACATCATCATCATACTACCACTGTTATGGACATTCGCCTATCGGAATTTCCCTGCTTTTTCCCCTCAAGCAGCAACACAGCTGCTTGGTAGCCCGCTGCCTTGTGTTGCCCTAAGCCAGGTGGACTTAGATGGCTATGCTGCATACGGATAGTGGCCATCTAGGGGCTGGTTTCGCTGGCAGCCTTGGCTGTCCTCTTTGGCTCTGTCTCATCTCTACAGTTGGTAAGAAGTGCGGCGATGTCTGAGTTGTCCATTTCGCCCATGAGAAGGTTTGCTTGTGATAGAAAGGTCTTAATTGGAAGTTATTTTTTTTGAAAAGGGAAGCTTTATTGATCTTAAACAATTACATCAAGATGATACAATTATATAAGATCCAACCCGGACTCTGCATAACTAAGATGCACACGGCCCAAAAAAAGAAATAAAAAATGAGAGCACCATGATTTAGAGGCGGATGATGACGTCCTCTGCTGTAGAAATGGTATTGCGCAAATAAATTCATAACTTTTTCATATGATTTCAAATGAAGACAAACTTTATGGTAGATCGATATGAGACCTAAATTTTGTAGCTGATAACTTTTCATTTGAGATCATTTAGTTATCTAAAAATCATTATAAGTTCTGTAATTTAGAACTCTAGAAATTTTTAATTTTTCAATTGACCTTGTCCTTACCCGAAAGCGGTGCCGATGCGGTCAGCTATATATGTTTATGTTGTTAGAGAATAAATATGTTTATAATTATTTGAATTTGATCTTTCAAAACAATTGTATATCTTCTTTGTATCAAGGTTACAATTTGTTTTAATTTTTCTATATACATTAACTACATAATGTATTTAGAACAGTTGGAATAAATTATAATTTACCGCAGATGAAGTGCAATGCACGAACAATGACCTCTACGAATGCAGACACACATTAATGACCTAGCAATACGATCTCCTTTATATGAGTGGTGTTTCCATTCCACGCACAGATCAACAAAGTTTTATAGGGCTCAGCACACCAAGAGGACAGGGTAGACACTGGAATATAATAGAGTAGCAGAGTTGCAAAGAAACTGCCATATATGGCGTTGGGAATGCGAGGCAAGAAGGAACTACTCATAACAAAGCACCACACATCATCATCATACTACCACTGTTATGGACATTCGCCTATCGGAATTTCCCTGCTTTTTCCCCTCAAGCAGCAACACAGCTGCTTGGTAGCCCGCTGCCTTGTGTTGCCCTAAGCCAGGTGGACTTAGATGGCTATGCTGCATACGGATAGTGGCCATCTAGGGGCTGGTTTCGCTGGCAGCCTTGGCTGTCCTCTTTGGCTCTGTCTCATCTCTACAGTTGGTAAGAAGTGCGGCGATGTCTGAGTTGTCCATTTCGCCCATGAGAAGGTTTGCTTGTGATAGAAAGGTCTTAATTGGAAGTTATTTTTTTTGAAAAGGGAAGCTTTATTGATCTTAAACAATTACATCAAGATGATACAATTATATAAGATCCAACCCGGACTCTGCATAACTAAGATGCACACGGCCCAAAAAAAGAAATAAAAAATGAGAGCACCATGATCAAAAGATCATGTCGCAGCAAGCTACCACAAGCGACTTCACCTTCATCCGCTTCACTAACCAAAACAGCTCTTGGACTATGACATAGGCTCTCGAAACAACGCCTCCAACGAGGATGACATTGCAGTGACCCAATCAATTAAGACCAGATCGAAAGTTTTCACCCGAGGATATTCATCACAATCTAAACAATGCCTTCAACGAGGTCACTGCCAGGTACAACCAATTAAGGTCAGACCTAGGAATTTAAGTTATCCAACTAAAAATTAATAAAGCATCCTTTTTCAAAAAAAAAGTTCTCAGTTGGAAGTAAGAAAATGAACCAAGACGTAAGGCTTATGTGATAGGTTTGCGTTGAGCCAAGCTGAGTCGTTTTTTCACAGTTATGCTGCAGCTCTATAACAAGTCGCTACAAAGGGTAATGTCAGGGAGGTAGGCAATTGTGCCGCTAAAAAGAATCAATCTATTTTCCGAGTCCCCTTCTCCTATCGTACTTGAGCATGATAACTATGTTATACATATGTACCTTGACTAGCTATTTAATATATCTTTTCAATTATATATGTTGATGCTCCATCTTGTAGGGTGTCACATATACATTGGTAGCGGTGGACAATGAAGCATTGGTAATACACATGTGCCAGGACCAATTGTCACTGTCTGTGCATGTGTTGATTTGGTAATGCCAAAACTGTCAACTATCTAGAGCCGACCACGCTTCTAGGTCGATGGGAGACATTGAGCTGGCCCTGTTTTGTTTCCTTGACCCCATCGGAAGCGACGCTGATGCGGTCAGCCATATATGTTTATTACGCTGTTGTAGAAAAAAAAGTGTATAATTATTTGGATTTGGTTGTCTTTTCTAAACAATAGTATTCTGTCGGCAAAAGTTACAGTTTATTTTGTTTTTCTTTTCTTAAATACATTTACTATATAATGTATTCAGAAAAATCAAAGGAAGTAATAATCTAGGACAGATGAAGTGCAATGCATGTATACTTATTTGCACGCACAAAAATCTCTATGAGTGCGGACGCACATTAATGAACTAGCAATATGATCGCCTTTATATGAGTGGTGTTTCCATTCCACGCACAGCTCTACAAAGTTTCATAGGCCTCATCATTCATCAACACACCCAGAGCAGAATTGCAAAGAAGCTGCCATGGTATGTTGGGAATGCGAGGCAAGAAGGAACCACTCATAACGGAAGAACCGGCATCGTCATCATACTACCATCGTTATGGAATATGGACATTCGCCTATAGGAATTTGCCGGCTTTTCGCTGCTCACCCGATTGAAGTCCACTTAAGGTGAGGCAGCAAGTCAACAACACAGCTACTCGATAGCCCGCTGCTTTGTGTTGCTCTGAGCCAGGTGGACTTAGTCGGCGATGCTGCACACGGATAGTGGCCATCCAGGGGCCAGCTCCGCTGGCAGCCGTGGAGGTCCTCTTTGGCTCCGTCTCCTCTCTACGGTTGGTAAGAAGTGTGGCGATGTCTGCGTTGTATGCGTTTGAGCCAAGTTGAGTCGTTTTTATTATATCACAATTTTGCTGCAGCTCTATGACGAGTCGCTAAAAGAGGGTAATGTCACGGGAGCTAGGCAATTGTGCCGCTAATTAAAAAGAACATCAATCTATTTTCCGAGAATCCTCTTCTCTCCAATCGTACTTGTTCATGATAAATATGTTATACATATGTACCTTGACTAACTATTTAATATATCTTTTTGAATTATATATGTTGATGCTCCATCTAGTACGTAGTGTGTCACATATACTCCGAACATTGGTAGCGGTGGACAATGAAGCAAAGTTAATACACATGTGCCGGGACCAATTGCCACTGTATGTGCCTGTGTGTGTGTTGATTTGGTAATGCGAAAATTGTCGACTGTCCCTAAAAATGAGGACATCATGCACAAGTCACAAATAAAGGACTAATTGGAGAAACAAGCTGTGCTATATATACGTAGTGTATTTGTTAATTACCACAGCTATGGATGTAAATAAGTAATTTGCAACAATCAGGAAGAGGGATGAAATTCCAACACTGCTAGATGCTGGACGATCGACCACGTACAGAGTTGCCCAAGCAACTGCTGTTTGCTTAAGTTCATGGGATCACTCGGTAATAATGCAACAATTTGAAGCTCCATGGACAATCGTACAGAAAGTTACCCTCAGTGGCAAGCAGCGCTAGATAATGGGCATGTTTGGATCAGGTGACTAAAATTAGCCTGACTAATTTTAGCCTGACTAATTTTAGCCTCTTGCAAGAGCTAAACTTCCAAACATGTGAGGCTAAACAAGGCTAAAATTAGTCTTGAGGCTAGCAAATTTTAGCTGCCCCACCCCCTACTAGCAAATTTTAGCCTCAAGATTAACTTTAGTCTGGGTATCCAAACAGGGAGCTGACTAAAAATTTTTAGCTGACTAATTTTAGTCATGTGACTAAAAGTTATCCAAACACCCCTAATGTGTGAAAAAATTATGTTATTATAAAACACATAAGGCCAGTTTTAGTGGGGATTCTATGGGGAGTTTTATATGGCATTAAATGAGCTGATGTGGATAGGAGAGAGAAGGTAGAGTTTTATGGTATGTTAGAGGAGTGTCATGGTGATGAAACTCCTTTGGCCCAGTTACCTAGCTTCTGGTCTAGGTAACCGTGTAGTGAAATCTTGCACTGAGACTAGCCTAAGAGATAATGTCAACTTCATGTTCACATCGATGCTTGATCTTCAATTCATGTACATGCGACATGTGTCCAATTTTTGGAGGACCATCGATCGTTGCAATTAAGTTATTCAGTACATTACTATTCCAGTCTCTCATTGTGTGATGCGACGATTTACCTTCAAACCTTCCATGCAAGATATGGATTTTAGATCAGTTAATGCATAGCAATAAATGATCTCCTACAAACAGTTCAATTTTCAATGGAACCGATTGAGAAAGGAAAATATTGCAAGTGGTCCTTGGGACACCAGGTGCACATGACATCTATATATATTGTGTTCCTCGGCCTTCGGGTGGGCAGTAGTGAGATTGACAAAGGTCCATCATCTAGAAAAGTGTAGAGCCAGAGGAAAGGAAGAGAATGGAGATTTGAAGTGGTGGGAAACACTGCGATGGTGTGGTTGGGAATATGAGGCAAAAGGAAAATGCACATCAGAAAATGAAGAATCACGAGGGCTAGCTAGAGAAGCACTCGGAGTCCAAGATTCCAGCTCGATCTCTACGAGGGAACCTGTTGGCAGATCCGTCAAAATGAAGTTTAGATGTCAGAGTGGGCCAGTGGTCATGATTTAATCTGTTATATCCGCTCAGTCTGGGCATTCAGTTAGACCGAACCGAAACGATCGGTTCCTCTGTCCATAGCGCCGCCACTGCTCTGTCCCTTCCTTTCCCTCTGCCCGCCGCTGCCAAAGGGAGCTGCTGGAAGTCCGCGCGACTTCCTAGGACGGCAGCAGCGAGGTCTTGTCATCGGAGGGTCGTGCGAGCCCAGATCTTCGCGGGAACGACACCGCGGTGGGGGCGTGCCAGTGATTCGCGAGCAGAGGCGCGGCATCTCGGTCTGCCGGAGTTCCGTGCTCGTGGTGGCAGTGAGAATAGGTGTGGCACTGCAGTGGATGGCGCCCCGGCGAGATGTGGCCGGCAGCAGCAGGAGAGCCGCGGCCACGGCGCCGTGCCGTGGCACAAGCTGACCGCATGGGCGCCAAGACGGCCGCAGGCCCCGGCGTGGCCCAAACATATTTGTGACGCTACAAGGAGGAGATAAATCGGATGCCACATGTATAACCGATCATACTGCTCGAGCAAAATAGCAATTGAAGAACAGGTGTTTAATTATTTCATCTTTATGACAAAAACAACACTGTCTACTCCCCTACCAATTACGTTTAGCTAGATTATCTTTCGTTAAGACTACACACTTACGGAGGTACCAAAGAAAGATCTTGATCTTTAACTGTGCTCTTATTTTTCCAAGTTGTTTATTTATGTTGTGACATCGCTGTGGACCATGGCCAAATAATGAGATTTCATCGAGAATTGTCTATTGGGATGCAAATTCCAGCAAAATTCATCTTCCTCTTGGCTCAACACAATGTTAATGATACGTGGAAAAAGATTATTCCATGCCACTAGCTTGTGTCCAATTAGGTCTCTACGCTACGAAAGATTAGGTGGAGTGATGCCAAGTACATCTGCTACAATATCTTGTTTATGACGGGCTATGTTATAAAGACAAGGATACTGTTCACGCAGGGTTCTATCCCCCAACCATATGTCTTCCCAAAACCTAACTTGGGATCCATCCTTAATTATGAAGGTACCAAAACGAAGGAAATCTCGTTTAACCTTTATAAGGCTAGCCCAAAAGTGCGAAGTGCGAAGTATATGAATTAGCATAAGACTGTCTCCAACAATAAACACCCAAATCGGAGACCCATCCATCGATTTGGGTCTTTCACAGGAAAATAGTCGTCACCCAAAAACTAGCCGTCTCCAACAGCCGATGCATAAAACATCACAGCGAGGGAAGCAAACTCTGCAGCGCGCCAAAACAGAGAGAGGAGGACGAAAGAGAAGAGACGGGGAGAAGAGAAGAGGGGCATGGATGAGCATCAGTACATCACTAGGAGGGGCGGCCGCCACGGAGCACCGTCGCCCACTAGCCGAAGAGCTCTGCCTCCACTGAGAGGGGAGGACGCCGTCGACCCCCGCCTGCTGCTGCTTCCGCTCCGGATCCGGGACCTTGGGGTCGGCCTCGTCCCGCCCGCGGCGCCGCCGGCCACGGCCAGGCGGGAGCCCGACGCGGCGGTGGCACGGGAGCCCGATGCGGCGGCGCGGGAGCGAGGAGCTCGATGCGGCGGCGCGGGAGCCCGACGCGGCGGCGGCGTCGACGTACTCCTCGTCCGCTGCCTCCGCCCTCGCCGACGACCCCTCCGGCGCCCGCGCAGCAGCCGCCGCCGCTGCCTCGGCCGAGTCCTACTCTTCCTGTCCGCTGCCGGCGCCGCCGTGGACGCCCGCCTCTGCTGGGCGCTCCAGCGCTTCCCCTGCTCCTTCCTCCCTCCTCCCCCGCCCAGCCAGCAAGCTCGTGAAGCATGTTTGCGTCGCGAGGAGAGAGGGGATGCAAATATGCCTCTCGTCTCGCACGCTAGGCAAAATGGGTACCCTGTTTGCCTCTTCCGTTGGAATGAGTGTTTGATAGGTAAAAACACTGTGCATGACCTATTTTAGGTTTAGGTCACGGCTTGGGTGTGCTGTTGGAGACAGTCAAGCAGACAACTCGTTGAAGCACTCATGTTCGGACTCAGCCAGTAATTGTGCGGTCGAGAGATCTGTGGCATATATTCCACTTAGCTAATGACGACACTATGTTTTCTTCAAGGTACGTTTACCCATGGATGGATTTAGAGCCAATCACCGGCGGATCATCACAGCGATGAATATGATCGGGAGATATATATGACTATGAAGTCCGGTATCCATGAATGGTTACTTTTTGAAAAAAAAGCTCTAATACGGAAAAATCTAGACAAGTAGTCATGGACAAACAATTATCTAAAATACAATGCATCTGCAGGCACAAGGCAGATGGGTGCAAGGAAAAAAATTTCGACGAAATTTCACTGAAATTTCGCGAATTTTGGATTTTTCGACCCTGCACGAAAAATACAATTTCAGGTGAAAAATTTCGGTGAAGCTGAATTTTAATGCTGTCATATAGAGCCAATAAACTTGCATAGATACTAAACAAGCTTCGTTGTGGTGGTTGCAACCGCGCAGCAGGGGGTTTGAACTCACGACCATTTGCCCACTAAAATGGACACCAGACCATTGCACTAGGGCTCATAATGTTTCTAATTAGTTGATAAGAATCTACATAAGTAATTTTTACGCAAAAAAAATATTTTTCTCATCCGCGTTGACCGAAATTTTTTGACGAATTTCGCTTATTTCGACGCTGACCGAAAAAATACTGAAAACGAAATAAAAAACCTTGAATGGGTGCCAAGAGGCCACTGATCAGTGAATCCCTCTTTAGAACGTGGAGTCAGACAGGAGTACATATGTGCCATTACTAAGATATACATGTAGTCTCAGTCTATAATCTATATATCGCTGCACTAATTATGAGTCCGACAAACTCCTTTTATGATAATGAACAGAATAGATAAACCGTTATTAATTAACTCAATGTCCCTTTTGTATTGAGCCAAAGCGGCGCGGGCTTGATATGTTGGATCTCATCTCCGGATCATCGGACCCACTTGTGCTTTTTTGACCAACTACTTTATTTGTTTCAGACATTTCTACTGAGGTGATGAACAGATCGCCTGTGAGAGATATTATTAATTGTTTTAAAACGAGTGGATTAATTGAAGGCAATAAAAATGCAGCTACCAAAAAATCAATTTGGTACGTATACATTAAAAAGAGTCATTGGCGGTCTTTAAACGTGTATTGAGGTGTCATCCAGGTCTCTGAACTCTCAAGTATATTTTTATGTCACTAAACATGTCCTGATGTATCATCTAGGTCCCCAAACTCTCAAAATGCATTTTTGTGTCATCGAACTTGTGCAAGGGTGTTATCTCGATGAATTTTTAAAATATATTTTTATAAGCTCCTCATGAGTATCATCATGAGCCCAAACACACGAGAAGACTAGGGCTACACGTTATATCTCTCTTTTTGGCTGCATTCTAAGACTTTTGGGACCCATATGACACACTAGGACAAGTTCGAGTACTTAAAAATAAATTTTGAAAGGTGGGGGATCTAGATGGAACACTTAGATAAGTTTAAGGTCTAAAAATGCCTTTTGTTCCTAGTGAAGAAGTCCTTTGTTCCTCTACCACTGTCGGATCCCGTTGGAGTGTTGATGACTTCATGGGTGCGGCATATGGGTGGGAGCTGCCGTTTGGTTTTCTCCGCTGTGTAGGAATGCGGCCGATGAGTGATTGTGAGTGGTACCCCGTGTTGATGTCTCTGTTGGATTAATCGGGCCATCGGCCCATTTTAGTCTCAATTAATCAAAAGAAATTAAAGGTCCACTAATAAATGCTAGGGGTCTTAATCCCGGATTGAGAGTCAACGGGAATCCTAACTAACTTAAATGGTGGACCAAATGTGGACCGCTTGTGAAGTTGGTAAAAGGAGAAGGACGTGCCACGCTGTGCGTGTGCTGTGTGATGACAGTCATTAAGTCACAGCGTTACTGATATTATTCAGAGAAGAGAATCAGTAACCGTTGGGCTGACTAGTAACTGACGGCATAATGGCCATTGCTGCCTTTGGGTACATACTAAACCATCTCTGGTTATGCTTGTTGTTCATGTTGTATTTGAGATTTAACTTGACATTAGCACATGCATTGTTCTCACTGGATCACTCACAATAGTCATGAATTTGTTGATAGTTTCTGGAATTAAAATGTACCGAAAATTGCCTAGCTTTCTAACAATCCAAAAACCTTATGTTATTAATAGGTTTTCGGTAACTGGTTTTGCTGCATCAATCAAACCAAATGTATTTGGTGGCTCGAATTACAAACGCTGGCGGCAGAGAGTTACGCTGTGGTTGACAGTGATGAACATCATGCATGTCGTACAGGGGAAGCCCGAACAACTCTCTCCAGAGGAGGAGAAAGCTTTCGAGGCATCCGATAACCTATTTTGTGGCGCCATCGTGAGTGTTCTCGCTGAAAGCCTTGTGGACACGTACCTCTTGCTGCCAAGTGGCAAGGAAGTTTGGGATGCGCCTGAGGCTAAGTTTGGGGTCTCTGATGCTGGTGGTGAGCTGTATGTCATGGAACAGCTCTATGACTATAAGATGGTTGAAGACCGTCCTGTGGTAGAGCAGGCCCATGAGATTCAGGCGCTGGCTAGAGACCATGAGAACTATAGCGACGATGCACCATGTAAGTTGCCTGACAAGTTTGTGGCTGGAGGTATTATCTCCAAGTTACCACCTTCTTGAAAGGACTTTGCAACCTCTCTGAGACACAAGAGACAAGAGTTTACTGTTGTCGATCTTATCGGAACTCTTGATGTTGAAGAGAAGGCGAGGGCAAAGGACCAACGTGGTAAAGGGACTGTTGGGACATCTAGTGCCAATTTGGTGCAGAAGAAGAACAACAATGTGTCCAACAAGAGGAAGAATAAGCCGCATCAGAATCAAACAAAGGCTAAACAGATGACTCAGTTCAAGCCGAGGAAGCCGCCAACTGGGAAGTGCTACTGCCCAAGCAGACCATCTTAACGAGGTCTACTATGGAGGCAGAACTCACTGCATTAGACACCGCCACTGTTGAGGCCGAATGGCTTCGTGAACTCCTTATGGATTTGCCGGTAGTTGAAAAACCGATACCGGCTATCCTCATGAACTGTGGTATGAGTGGTGGATTGACACTGGTGCTAATATTCATGTTTGTGCTGATATTTCCTTATTTTCTTCTTACCAGGCAGGCGGGACTTCCTCCTAGTTGATGGGGAACGGATCGCATGCGCGTGTTCTTGGTGCTGGTTTGGTCGATCTGAAGCTTACTTCGGGAAAGACCGTTCGACTAAAGAACGTGCAGCATGTCCCCACCGTCAAAAATTCTGAACATTAAACTAGTGAGAGAAGGTCATGGTGGGGTTGTCCTTACACAATCCCACTATGTGGAGAAGATCTTGAGTCGTTTCGGGTATAATGACTGCAAGCCAGCTCCAACAAGGCCATTGCCTTCGTCATGCATGCAGGTGTCGCCCATGTCACTTAGGATACTGCGCTGCCTGCCATGGCTGGGTACTCCCGACGTCCACCCGCTCAGGATTTTGTCATGTTAATTTTGGTTGTATGATGCGTCTTGCAAACTTGAGTTTAATTCCGAAATTTACCTTAGTCACAAATTCCAAGTGCCATGTGTGTGTTGAATCAAAACAACCTCGCAAGCCTCATTTTACGGCTGAGGCGAGAGACTTGGCACCTCTAGAATTAATTCATTCCGATCTGTGTAAAATGAATGGCGTGTTGACAAAAGGTGGTAAAAAGTATTTCATGACTCTAATAGATGATTGCAATAGATTTTTCTATATTTATTTGTTAAAGTCTAGAGATGAAGCGTTGTAATATTTTAAAGTCTATAAAGCTGAGGTAGAAAACGTACTTGAGAGAAAGATCAAAAGAGTCAGGTCTGATCGTGGTGGAGAGTATTTTTCTAATGTATTCACTGCGTTCTGTGAGGAACATGGAATAATTCATGACAAGACGTCTCTCTATTCACCTCAGTCAAACGGGGTAGCCGAAAGAAAGAATCGCACTCTAACTGATTTGGTTAATCCAAGTTAGACACAGCGGGACTTTTCAAGGAATGGTGGGGTGAGGCTATATTGACTGCATGTCAAGTCCTGAACCGTGTTCCCATGAAGAACAAAGAGATAACACCATTCGAGGAATGGGAAAAGAAAAAGCTAACCCTTTCATATTTACGAACTTGGGGCTGTTTGGCCAAAGTGAATGTGTCTATAACCAAGAAACGTAAATTAGGACATAAAACTGGTGTGTCTTTCTTGGTTATGCTCTCCACAGTGTGGATTATAGATTTTTAATAGTGAAGTCTAGAGTACCTGACATGCATGTTGGCAAAAGTGCATGGAGTCTAGAGACGCTACATTTTTTGAGGACATTTTTCTATGAAAGAGATAGTTAGCACATCTAGTCATGAATTGTCTGTTAACAATGAACCTAAAGAACCCACTACTGTGATAGAACACGATGAACAACCACATGTGGAGAATCCCGAGGAGGATGACAATGAAGCAGCTCTCAGAAAGAGCAAGATACAGAGGATTGCAAAGTCCTTTGGTGATGACTTCATTGTGTACCTCGTAGATGACACTCCTAGAACCATTGAAGAGGCATATTCCTCTCCAGATGCTGACTATTGGAAGGAAGCAGTTCGGAGTGAGATGGATTCCATTATGTCTAATGGTACTTTGGAGGTTGTGGAACGTCCTTATGGTGCAAACCTATTGGATGCAAGTGGGTGTTCAAGAAAAAGCTTTGGCCTGATGGTACGATTGAAAAGTACAAGGCAAGGCTAGTGGCTAAAGGCTATACTCAGAAAGAAGGAGAAGACTTCTTTGACACCTACTCACCAGTTGCCCGACTGGCCACTATTCGAGTACTACTTTCCTTGGCAGCCTCTCATGGTCTTATCGTTCATCAGATGGACGTTAGGACAGCTTTCTTAAATGGAGAATTGGAGGAGGAGATCTATATGGATCAGCCAGACGGATTTGTAGTAGAAGGTCAAGAAGGAATGGTGTGTAGGCTAGTCAAGTCTTTGTATGGCCTTAAGCAAGTTCCTAAGCAATGGTATGAAAAGTTCGATAGAACTTTAACGTCTGTTGGCTTTGTTGTGCACGAAGCTGATAAATGTGTGTACTATCGCTACGGTGGGGATGAAGGAGTGATCCTCTGTCTGTATGTGGATGACATACTGATATCTGGGACAAAACTTGATGCAATTAAGGAAGTCAAAGAATTCTTATCCCAAAGCTTTGAAATGAAGGATTTGGGAGAGGCTGATGTGATTCTGAACATTAAACTAGTGAGAGAAGGTGATGGTGGGGTTGTTCTTACACAATCCAACTATGTGGAGAAGATCTTGAGTCGTTTCGGTTATAATGACTGCAAGCCAGCTCCAACACCTTATGATGCTAGTAAAGTGCTGCGGAAAAACAAGAGAATAATGAGAGATCAGCTGAGATACTCACAGCTGTCTCTTATACACATCTTTTTGAGCGCCC
>OAMR01000290.1:635192-656006 GCA_900205405.1 Echinochloa crus-galli | reverse complement strand
TCTCAAGGTATTCAAATCTTTCCATCGCCCGATCTATGAGCTCAATGCATATCTGTCAAAACCCTTCGGTAGAACATCTTCTGGCATGTCTAGGGTGAGAAATAAAGATTCAAGTATTTCATTTCATAAATTTCTCATTCTTGGCATATGCTATCCATATTAATACTTCATTTTGTGTAATTACTTGGCATAATTAATTTTAAGTGATTTTTGTGTGACTTGACCATTTATTGAATTAATCCCCTCCATGTCATTCACAAGGCAAAGTGCATGTCTCATATTGTCTACATATGATGCACATATCTAGGGGGAGGTTATTTCAATATTTGTGTCCTTGAGACTAACATTTTCTTTTAGTGAACTTGTAGTCTCAATGGTGAGAGAATACTTCTCTCAATTGGAGTTGTCAAATCATCTTGTGATTCATGACGGTAACACGATAGTCATTCTCTTCATGAATCTTGATCTTAATTTATAGTTTGTCAACTCAACATAATATAGCGAGTGCACTACAACAACAAACACATGCACCAAGCCTCATGTGACAACCACCGTGGAGCCTCAAGTGCAAGAAAGCTCAGCTGCCGCTCTTCTGACGAAACCGGTCCGACCGGTTTCCCAAACCGGTCTGACCGGTTTGGCTCAGGGTGTTGGAACTTGACCATTTGAGTGAGAAATAAAGATTCGCTAACTTCTTATTTGATGTTGTGAGTGATGAAGTTAGAGAATCAATTCTAGAAGATGAAGCAACTCTTTTCGATGCTCATCTCATTTGGGCTCGAATTGAGAAGCTATACAACATCAAAAGCGACACACAAGACCAAACAAGAGCCAAGACACATGAGTGCACTACAACTGTGTGATGAACGTTTTGCCACTAATGACAGTCATTAAGTCATAGCCGTTACTGATATTATTCAGAGAATCAGTAACCATTGGGCAGTAACCGTTGGGCTGACTTGTAACAGACGGCATAATGGCCATTGCTGCCCTGCTGAACGCGTCCAGGTTCATCCTCTCCTCCTCCCTGAGCGCCTATAAGAAGAGGCCTCTCCTCTTAGGCGAGACACACCTGAAAGCTCACTCTTCTGGTACTCCTTCCAGGAGACCACTCTCTTCTCCCTGTTGTTTGCTGCTTTCTCGCATTCCCACGCAAGCTTTGCGCGCACTCTGCTTGCGTGAGCAGTTGCCTCCGAACCCCGTCTGTCCTGAGATCCTGCTCGGGATAGGCAGGCGTTACGGTTTTTGGGGAGCGTACTAGTACGCGCCTGCTCGCTGCTGTGAACGACTACTTCGTCTACTTCCCGGAGGCTTTCTCCACCAACCCGACGACCACAAGCTGTACGACTACGTCCTTCTTCTTCGAGCCGAACGACTACTTCCAGAAGGCCGTTCGAGGGACGCCACTGCAGCAACTCGTCACTGCACCGAATCAGATCGACTACTTCAAGCAGGCTAGTCACAATGACCGGTAACGGCGGTCTCGGTGTGGATGTTCAACTTAATAGTCTCCACCATGAAGCCGGTATATCAAAACAACATTTGAGTCGAGGGCATTTGTTGTGAACCTTGAAATTCTTGGTGGGGATTGTTGGATTAATTGGGCCATTGGCCCATTTTGTCTCAATTAATCAAAAGAAATTAAAGGTCCACTAATAAATGATAGGGGTCTATATCCCGGATTGAGAGTCAACGAGAATCCTAACTAACAAAGAAGGAGAAGACTTCTTTGACACCTACTCACCAGTTCGGTCTCGTTCAGTTCGGTTCTTCGGTGTCGGTTAATTATGTCCCGAGTGACGCGTGCGCCATCCGCCCGAAGCTCGCGTCGCCCTCTCCGTCCATCTCTCTCCGGTGTCCCTCGTGCGCACTCGCCATCTCTGTGGCGTATTCTCATCGGTTGTTCAGGAAGGGAGGTATATATTTTTATTTTCCTTGACAAAGAAGGGAGGTCGCGTTTGGATCCACGAAGTAGCTGGAGATGACAGCAGAATCGTTTTTGTTATCATAATGCGATGTCTAGGGAGGCTCGACCCGCGGTACGGATCCCAGGTGTGTTGCAGCAGCGGCCGGGAAGAACCGAGCCGCTATTCTCAGGCGGAGGCTCTAGGAGAGAATCCATCTGACACGTATGAATTACACGCTTGGCATATGAGCAAATTAGTGCAATGACGATAGCCATATCATACAATATACCTCAATGCATTCTAATAATATTAATAAACGTTGGCAAGCTATGCTAAGCTATGTGCTACCTATCACTTGGGCTTGGCAGCCCTTGAATAGTACCAACGCTCTGATGGCGCACCCTCGTTAAGATCAAATATTAAAGTTTGTAAAATGTTGATAGTAGTAAAAAATATATGATAATATATTGAGATGTTGGTATTCATCCGTGGCAACGCACGGGCTTTTTTGCTAGTATTGAGAAAAGTCCATTTTACAACAACCTCCAACTATTATAAGAGTCCGATATTCAACCTTAAACTACAAAACCGGATAACAAAGGCCATCCAACTGTCAAAACCGTGCAAATTTAGCCCTTTGGATGGTTTCTGTACGACTACGTCCTTCTTCCTCGAGCCGAACGACTACTTCCAGAAGGCCGTTCGAGGGACGCCACTGCAGCAACTCGTCACTGCACCGAATCAGATCAACTACTTCAAGCAGGCTAGTCACAATGACCGGTAACGGCGGTCTCGGTTCCTCAGGTTCCGGCTCCGCCTCTGGGTACATACTAAACCGTCTCTGGTTATGCTTGTTGTTCATGTTGTATTTGAGATTTAACTTGAATACTAGCACATGCATTGTTCTCACTGGATCACTCACAATAGTCATGAATTTGTTGATAGTTTCTGGAATTAAAATGTACAGAAAATTGCCTAGATTTCTTAATCCCGGATTGAGAGTCAACGGAAATCCTAGCTAACTTAAATGGTGGACCAAATGTGGACCGCTTGTGAAGTTGGTAAAAGGAGAAGGGCGTGCCACACGCGCGCGCGCTGCAGGCTAGTCACAATGACTGGTAACGGCGGTCTCGGTTCCTCCGGTTCCGGCTCCACCTCTGGGTACATACTAAACCTTCTCTGGTTATGCTTGTTGTTCTTGTTTTATTCGAGATTTAACTTGAACACTAGCACATGCATTGTTCTCACTGGATCACTCACAATAGTCATGAATTTGTTGATAGTTTCTGGAATTAAAATGTACAGAAAATTGCCTAGATTTCTAACAGTCACAATCCAACCGGGTGAGTATAGTTGTGTTTTCTTTTTCTGTTTTCCTGTCTATGGCCTCCGAGGGTCGTAGACATGTATTTTTCTGCTATACCAATGAAACACGCAGCCTTCTGCGGTTCGTTAAAAAAAATGCCTTTTGAGAGTCTGGGGACCTTAATGACACTGCATAATAAGTTTAGAAACTGTTAGTGTATCTTCCGAAGGCACTGGAGCTTGCAATATCATCGCCTTTATATCCATCGTGTTTCCAGTCCACACACAGCTCAACAAAGTTTCAGGCTTTTAGCAATCACTTTAGACACTGGGAGAGCAGAGAGTAACAGAGTTGTGAAGAAACTGTTGCTATGGTATGTTGGGAATGCGAGGCAGGAAGGAAGTATGTACTCTTAACATGGCATTATGAACTCATTCTGAAGGCGATGCTGCACCCAAACCGTGGCCATCGAGGGTCCAGCTCCGCTGGACGTCATGAAATCCCTCTCCAGATCGTCTGTAGATTCCACATCTCCTCAATCGTCGTCATTTCAAATTTGTCTGCAATCTGCATTGCCCATCACGTCGTGCTTCCTGATGTGCCTCGTTATCAAGATAAGCATGTGGCGGGCGGCCTTACATGTAACAAGAGGTTGGTGGACTATTGGGCTGATGTTTCAAGTTTTGAACGCATAGTTGGCCGAACAACTACAATCTAGGCTTTTCATAGTGTCCATCAAATGGCACAGGCCGGAAGCTCTGCTTAGATATGTGTTTTCTCTTCAGGATTCCAGCTCAGGATGGAGGAGTCTATGCTTAATTAGAAATGCAGCCCAAATAAACTCCGCATCTGCCTAATCTCTAACGAACGAAATCCGGCAGAAAATGTGCTACGCTGTTAATCCACGTCATCCTGATGTTCTGGCCGTCCAAAAGAGTCCATGTGAATTCTCATCCGTGGGATTTGCAACGGACGACCGTAATTCTTCTCAACTCCTCGCCTTGGAGCCGGTCCCTCCTAGAATCCTCCAGCCGATGCGCCGCCGGTTGCAGGCCGGCCACATCGCCACCGTTCGTCGGCACCAAGTTCGCCATGTACAGTCCCTGTTCGCCATGTACAGTCCCTGCCCGCGCCCGGCCCTCGTCCCTCATGTGGGGCCTGCGAGCGCACCGACGCCGGCGGCTGTCGTCCGTGGGAACGTTCTACAACCCCGCCGCCGCGTCGTGGCGCCGAGGAGGGAGGACACGGCGGCGCTCGCGTACCCGAGGCTGTACAGGTTCGGGGATTACATCGAGTACTACCAGGGCACCAAGTACGGATACAACGAAGCCAGGTTCAAGAGAAGCTAGTCGGTTAACCCAGCAGGCAGGAGCTAGCTCTCGTCGTTCATGGATTTCCCGTTCCGGTTTGTTGGCGCTTTGATTGGCTTGTTGGCGCTATTGCCTGTGCTTACTAGTATGCTTGATCGAGATGCAACTATCTGTGTTTCTAAAATTTAAAATCATTTTGCAGAAAAAAATAGATAGAATAAAACAGATATCTTGGACTAAGAAGGTCCTTTTGGCCGTTTCCTTGTGCCTTTTATTGTACCAAACAGCGGTGCGGCAGCCTTTGATTTTCCACACCAGGTGCAGACTATGGCAGCGGCAAGACACCACAGTTTTTGTAGATCGGTTTTTGCAACCGACCGCAGCTACGCTTCGGAATGGACGAGTCAACAGCGACTTCTACGATCAGGAACTCAGCGATGAGCTTGATAGATCTTCAAGTAGTCGCCGGCTGCGACACCGGAAATTCAATTTCGTCTTGGCTCCGCTGCGAACTTACTCACGGAAGCGTCTACTCCCTCAGTCGAAAAAAATTATTTTTGAAATTTTAAGACAGATTAATGAAAAAGTAAATAACCTTGATTGCTCTTAATTTTTTTAACTATATTTAATATTAACTGATTGTTGCATGCACTTACACCTACTAAATTAGTATAATAGATAACTTATTTTTGGGACAAATTTTGAATACTAAAGTGTCTTATTTTTTGGGATGGATGGAGTATTTGCCAATTGATGGGCATGGAACAGAAATATTACAGACCAGATCAGGTGATCACGCGACGAACAGGTTGGAACCATAACTTTTTTCAATGTCTCGTGCTAAGATCTTGATATCACTATTAATAAATAATATGAAAACAAGATCAAACACGGGATATGATATTTTTTTTGAGAAAACACGAGATATAATAATTTTTACGAGCAAGCCCATTGCAAAAAAATACAGGGACTAGTGTTTGTTACGTGACGGTCTCGTGTTTCCATATAGCACGTCAGTTCAGCCCACAGAGAAAGCACGTCAATTTCTGAATTTGAAGCAAAAACCTGGATGATAACTCATGAGGCATGTCAAATTCTGAAGGTTAGTGCAAGGTTACAGCATGCATTCTCATAGACCTCAATTAACAAAGGGAAAGCAAGTTCCAATGTCGAGAATGGAAAACACAAAATATTCAGTAGCAGGTAGCGTATATGTATTTACAGTGCACCACCACATCAACAACGTAAAATAAATAACCGAAACTACACTGCCGTAAAAGGCAAACATAAGGAACTGACTGGAGGAGAGTAAAGAGAGCAGAGTGAACAAACAGATGAAACCAGAGAAACTCTCTCTCTCTCTCTCTCTCTCTCTCTCTCTCTCTCTCTCTCTCTCTCTCTCTCTCTCTCTCTCTCTCTCTCTCTCTCTCTCTCTCTCTCTCTCTCTCTCTCTCTCTCTCTCTCTCTCTCTCTCTCTCTCTCTCTCTCTCTCTCTCTCTCTCTCTCTCTCTCTCTCTCTCTCTCTCTCTCTCTCTCTCTCTCTCTCTCTCTCTCTCTCTCTCTCTCTCTCTCTCTCTCTCTCTCTCTCTCTCTCTCTCTCTCTCTCTCTCTCTCTCTCTCTCTCTCTCTCTCTCTCTCTCTCTCTCTCTCTCTCTCTCTCTCTCTCTCTCTCTCTCTCTCTCTCTCTCTCTCTCTCTCTCTCTCTCTCTCTCTCTCTCTCTCTCTCTCTCTGTCGTGTGTGTTACAAGCAGTTGGCAAAAGGTAGTCTACGACACTCTATACTCTTGGCCTTTCCTTTTGTCGCTGCAGCCACCCATATCTAGTCAGACAACTTATACCTGCCGGATACCTTGGTGGTTCAATCCATTGATCTGATGAGGAAGCTATGCGGTTGGCTTCACTACAGTGCAGGCACGCTTGACGCAACCAGGGAACCAAAAAAGCATAGGCCTGCCACCTGCACACGTTGCCCGTACATGCTATATATCAACTATATGAGCAGCAAGCAACTTGAAAATTGAAATAGTTCATCATTCATGCAGTCAACTGAAACTAATGGAACAGCATGAGATGTTCTCAGGATGGAGGCAAAACAGTAGCCGTGGAGTCAATTACCTGAACCGTACGCAGAGGGGCAGACGTTTGTCTGCTAAGGCACATCGTCCTACTTGCCGCCATTCGTCATCAATCGGACATGTTTCAGCGTAAGCAAACCACGTGCGGTTCTTGCGGGCTGCAGAAGACAGATTGAACCAACGGAGAGAATTAAGAATATAATACAGACCACGCCAGATATACTATGTGAAAATAAAATATGTTAGATGGAAGCACCTTCAGTGTCTATTTACCTTGGGTAATGTCAGAGCGGCTGAGATTTGTCTCGAAGCGCAAAGGATCTCTTGTGTACATCACATACCATTCTCGTGAAATCCTGGTGTCATGGTCATCGGCGTATGCCTTGACTTGTTGGATTTGCCTAAACTTTACCCATTCTGGGCTTGATTTCCCTGCTGCTATGGAAAGGAGCAGTGACATACCGCAGTATATCAGCAAATGCTTTGGCCTAACATGGTGGAAGTATCCAGGGAGAGTACTTATGTTGAACCCCAGCTTGATTCTCTGTAGTGCAGGCACAGCCTCTAAAACCTTCATCTTTGGGCACTTCAAAATTTCAAGCTTTTGCAGACTTGGTAGATTACTGATCCTCTCCATGTCAGTGTTTCTATACATTTTAAGGTGAACAACAGAAGTAAAGTTCTCCAATGAGCTTAGGTCCCTGACATCATATATGTATAATTTCTTCAAAGCCCTTGCTTGGAAGGCAAGGCCAGGAGGCACACGCTTCAGCCAGCACCTGTCGATTCTAAGCTCCTCCAACAAAGCCATGGCTCTCACTTGCTCCTCCCACTCCCATTCCTCCCAACTGACCAATCTATCAAAATAAAGCACATGCAATCTAGGAAACGTAGCCCCTACCTGGGAAGGGTTGTGGCAATGATGGATTGGTTGCACGAATTCAGGCCCAACATGCTTGATCTCTAGAGCACGAACGAACTGCAGGAGTTCCAAGAAAGGAAGTTGACACAAACCATTAGGAAGTTCTGTGCACTTGTATAGCCCAACAAATTTTAGGATCCTTAACGTTCCAACGGACATAACTGTTGAAGTCATCCATCTTGGGAGACGCTGACCAAAGTACCCTATGATTTCAAGAATTTCTAAGCAACGTGGTGGGCAGAGTTCATCTAACACCCCCGAGACTTGTCGCTGCTCTTCTTGAGTGGCATCTTGTTCTTTTATCAAATTTATCCGGCCATCATTTTTAAATATGTAGGTGAACTCTAAGCACAGATATCTGAGGTGTACCTTTTCACCAAGCCTGGCTGCTGTTGCAAATGAGGAAAAACATACATTGCCAAGGCCACATAAGTGAAGCCAAGTGAGCTGGGAGAGAGGTCCCAGTTCTTCCAGGCTACACCAGTTGCCATCTATTATGTGGGCTGGAAATCCATATAATTTCCTCAAATAAGTTAGACCATTAAAACCCCTAGGTACGTCACTTATTGTTGTTTCATCAAGGTTAAGATACCTCAAGTGTTGTAGATTTGCAATGCTACATGGAAGCTTGGCCAACCTGTAACTACCATAAAGGCTAATGTACTGCAAGAATTTCATCTTACCAATGTTTTCTGGAAGACTTGATATGCTAGTTCTTTTTATGGATAAATACCTCAAGTGTTTGAGTTGATTCAAAGATTCAGATAATGCATCAAAATTTGCATCTTCTATATGTAGTGTCCGCAAATTTGAAAAAGCAAGCAATGAATCACCAGGCTTCATTTTTATACGGCCAACTGATATTAGCGTTCTCAATGATGTCTGTGCTTGTAATGAGCACCACTCTAACTCACTTGAGTCCGATCCTCTGGTTTCCAGTGATAGCCGAATGAACTTTCTTGAGTTGAGTTTTCCAGAAAAATCATCACTGTTTTGAGTTACTAGTGCTTCATTTCTAGCAACATATTGCGCAAACGAGCGTACAACATCATGAATGTTGCAAACTTGTTGTTCAGTATTCTTGTTGTAAATTTGTTCAGTATTCTTTATATCTGGCTCGATGAGGTTCCTTTGTATTAACTCATCATAATACTCTTTTCCCGTTTCTTCTAAGTCATGTGAGTTTCCATGAACAAATCCTTCACTAATCCACATGCCAACAATATCATGATCCATGAACACCGTGCCCTTGGGGAGGAGGGAGCAGTACAGAAAACAAGGCTTCAGGCTAGGATGCAAATCATCGTAGCTAAGGTGTATTGCAAAATTTAGCTCTTCAGGCATTTGAGATGTTGACCACATAGAATCATTTAAGACTTTTTCCCAGTCACGTCTTATTGTCCTTTTCTGGCGCAAAAGTCCTCCTATTACCTTAACAGCAAGCGGCAAACAATCACATTTTGTTATGATTGCCATTCCAATATCCTTCAGCATTTCGGTATGATCTTCATCACTTCCATTTCTGACAACCTTCAAGCAGCCAATGCCAATTAAGTAAGATTATATTCTATCAAAGTGTACCTATGAGGTGTTGCCTAGATATGATTCACTGGCGCTACCTCTGCATCACAATTTTTTTCATGTGTATAACGAGAAACATAATTATAAAATCGGATAACACGGACCATGCAACTACCAAAACGGACAAATTTGGACCCTTGGGCAGTTTCAAAGGAGATTTTCTATTTTCTATGTTTCTATGTTTTTTATTTATTCTAAAAATTTTCGATAACTAATTCATTTAAAATTAGAAAAATATGAATCCGGTACCAAACTTTTCTAAAAACGTAGACCTTCTATCGGTTCTTTAGTTGGAGTTATTTGGATCATATTTCTTCATGTTCTTGAATAAATCTGTCGGGGACGGCCATAAGGGCCCCCTAACCAAAGGGCTGATCACCCTCTTCAAACGCAAAACACGCGAACGGGTCTCCGAAAACTGGAGAAGGCCCAAGTGCCTCAAAGGCCCACGGCCCGCTTCATCCCAACATCCGCTCAAGCCTCAAGGCCGAGCCCTCCGAGCGCGTGTCCAGTCTTCGCCTCGCTCGAGGGCCTCCGCCTCCTCGAGCGACCGCTGTACAAACTCCGCCTCGCTCGAGGGTCCCCATCTCCCTCGAACGAGTATTGTACATTACCCGCCTCGCTCGAGAGCCGCCGCTCCCCCCCGACTCGGCTACGAAGCGCGCGCTCAACCTCTCCGTCCCGACAGCAGCATTTAATGCCACGCTATGCCACCGTGCACCAAAGTCAAAACGTAATCTCCTCCCACACCGCGCCGCTGACACAATCAGGCCCACTGTGCTACTAACCCCTTCACTGTGCGGACATGTTGCCACTGTTCGAGGCATGCAGGGCCCTGTCCGGACGGGCAAGGGTCAATCCTTGGCATTGTGTTACCTGCCCCGGTCATTCCCCCACGACGACACGCTCGAACAGGTATGGGGACACCCTCGAATGGGTGAACGGGCGGCGACCGGGAGCCGACCCCGGATGACTCAGCCGTACAAATAATGCAAGCCGGGTCCAATCCACCAACCCCGAGCGTTGTACCTCCATTCCCCGTAGTGGGCAGGCATGCACGGTACTGTGCCAACAGGCCACGCCATGCCAACGCGTGTGCTCCCAACTCCCGTCCATCCCCTGTGACGAGACCCTCGAGCTGGGTAAGGGCGTACTCTCGGGTCAGGGCACGGAGGATGACCTGGCCAGGACGACGGTCAAGCCACCACTTGAAGCCGGATCAGGACGGGTACAGGAGTCGACACGCTGCCCGCCAAAGCCGGAGCACGACCACAACTTGCGCCAGGAGCAAAGATTCGCAAGGACAGATGCATGCCCGGTGTAAAATCGTTCATATGCCCCATCTGTAGCAACCCGCTGTACATACGCCTGTAACCGCCTCTCCCTTGACCTATAAAATGGGAGGCGGGTGCCCTTCAGGGCGACAAGCCTCATAGAACACGAACACACACACAATCACCACACCATCACGATATTGGCACTCGCCTCAATCACTAGCCCTTAGGGGCCTGGAGACTCTTTCTCCTCTCCTGCCTTGCTTGTAGCCCCCATCTGCAAGCACCCTGGTGCAAGATAATACAACATCGTGAGCGCACTTTGCTGGACGTATGGGCCCGCGTGGCCGGAACCAGGATAAACCCTGCGTCCCCATAGTAGCTCTTGCATCAACCATCAAGAGACTGGACACAACGCATTCTGATTGGTGTTAGGGCACGTCGACCGTTCCCGACACCGACAAAACCCAAGTACAGCATCAATAGATGTACGTTTTGAAACAAAATGGTAGCTATATTTGATATTTTCTTATTTTAAATTAATTAGTAATGAACTTTTAGATTAAACAAAAACTTAAAATGCAGAAAATATAAAACCACCTTTGAAATCACCAAATTCAACAGGTTTTGATAGTTCGATGGCCTTTAATATCTGGTTATGTAGCTAAAGGTTGGAAATCAGACTTGTGTTAGACTTTAATTGGATCATTCTTGTGTTCTTTTATAGATTGATATCTTACTATTATTAACTGAGTGCTCCCTTACGTTAGTTTACTATTACTAACTAAAGGCTCCTTCACGTTAATTCTTGGGATACACATTAGAAAGAACTAAGGATTGACATACATGGAGATCATAAAATTGAATTCATCATTAATATCCTTAAATTAGTTAAGTTTCTAAAAGTTACACTTGTCTGCCACTACGAAAATAGTTTTTGGTGACCAATAAATTAATCTATATATGGATATACCACCTCAACCATTATTAAAAAAATCCAAAGTATCCTCTAAACATCATCTAAGTTATTCATTTATGGCATTACTACAAATAATCTACATGTAATTAAATTATGTACGTCACTGTAAAAATGTCCCCAAAAAATTTAGGGGAGAGGCTAAAATGTAAAAAGTTGCATTTTGTATTCAGAATACACCCACCCTTGCAGCTGCAACTGAGAGACTGAACCCATTGCAACTGCTTGAAGATTATTATTGCAACTGGGACACACATCTATGGTACTCACTTTGTACCATAGTTTATATACAAGAAAATATAATATTCCCGTGTTTGCTCCAACAGTCCAACTATATTTTCTTGAAGTGTACGAGGAGCCTAGCTACTAGCTTAGTTAGACAAATGTACAGTTATATAGCATCCGAATATAGTGGTATTGGTAGCTTAGCTTCAATTCCGGATACTATCAAAAACTAGCAACCAGCAAAGTCTGTGGTGTTGGTTTTGAAACAAAACTTGTTTAGTTCTCACTATCAATAGTTATAAAAATGTAAATAGTATTGCAATACTAGGTTGATCTAGATTTACATGATTTTTTTCAAAAATAAATTGTAATTTTTCCTATTTATAGTAATATATCTTTATATGAATTTGTGGTCAAAGTTCCATTTTGTACGTAGACCTGTCGATGTCTGAAAATACTTATGAGGAGGGAGTAGATTGTAAACTTTCATGAATAAATGAAACAACCTTATGCTCCATCATTAGTTAGGTTTCTTTATTTGGTGGTATGTGTGTAGTAAAGTTTGAGTGTTTGACTACAGATGCTCAAAAACTTGCTGGTTGCTGGCTATCCTTCCACTGGACAGTGCCGTAATTGTGCCTGCATGTTGTCCGCGCGAGAGGTTGCTGTTGTTGCATCGATGCCGTTCGCGGTTTTATTCTTGAATCAATTGTTAAAGGTGATAGCTCGTATATTCAGTTTGTATTATATTGCTAACATTATATTGCTAAGCGAATTGTGTGCATGTTTCTAGAAGGAAGAAACAAGAGGAGGCTAAAGAAGAAGAAAAATCTTTGCCATGATTAGCTAAAAATATATCACATGTTTTTTTAAATTTGAACTTTGGTTAGTATAACTATAGTTTTCAGTTTCAGATGCGAGAATGAAGCAATTGTTAAATTGCATTGGTAGAGCCTCTAGATGAGAGACTGGCATCCAGCTAGAAATCGAACCTGAGTACTTGAAAGTCGTGTGAGTAGCTTTAGTTTCCTATTGTGTTCGATACTACTCTATCTAATACTGTACAAAGCTAAGGGTAATTGGTCAAGTGATCGGATTTATTTTTTTTCAATTTTTGCCCATTGATGCTCTTGCATCTTTCACATGTAGTTTAATTCAGAAGTCATCATGGACAAACAATTATCGTAATGTAGTATGTAGTAATGCATCTGCAGGCTGACGGCACATATGGGAGTTTCCTATAGTCCCACTCACCAGTCACTTGTGGTAGTTTCAATTTGTGGTCAACGACTTTCCATCATACTCCGTATGTCTAGTTTCAATTTGTGGTCAACGTAGTAATGCATCGACTGTGTGTGATACGGTTATTTTATACAGTACGAGCGAATTAATTCAAGGAATCAAAATGGCAACTTCCTAACAATTTACTTGAAATACATTAAAAAAATCTCAAAATAAAGACACTGGATTGCCCTTATATTCAGGGTGTGTTCCCATTCCACGCACAGATAAAAAAATGTTTTAGCACTCAGGGCCACCCGGAGCACAGTGTAAACATTGGCAGAGCAAATAGCATGGTTAAGTTGTGAAGAAGCTTCCATGGTATATAATATACTGGGAATGCGAGTCAAGAAGGAACAACTCTTAACATTTCGAGATCTCCTTGCGATTTACCGGTGAAGTGGACGCAATAACATATTCATGATACTAAAATTGTCATAGGCAATCGCCTCAAAGAAGTCCTCTCAGACCATGTGCAGCGGTTGTCCCTAAAATTCACCCCCTAAACTAATATTTAGATGGTCCTTTACAAAATTACATCCTCCAAATAACATTCTTCTGCAACAATGCCCTCTAAATTTCCACCACCAAAGGAATATTCGAAATCCAGCTCCTCCCACGCATCCCGCCGCCATCGCCGCGTGCTCCTCGCCGCCATCGCCACATCCGCAGCGGCCGCCGCAGCCCTGCTGCTCCTGCTCGACCTCGCCGACGTCCTCCTCCTCCGGTGCCGGCGCCGGAGGCACCCCATGCTCCCGTTCTCCCCTCCGCCGGACCTAGCCCGCCCGCTCCGCCGCTACTCCCGCCGCCGCACAAGCTCCCGACTCGTGCCGCGGGGATCACTAGCTTTCCGTCAATGGGTGCTGCTGTGGCCATGGACGGCGCCGCGGAGACGGCCGTGGAGGTCCTCCACGGCCGAAGGTCCTGGCACTCATGCTCCGCCGCCGGATGCGCTTGCGGCGGCAGGAGCGGAGGCGGAGGCCACATCAAGATCCTCTGCAACTTCGGCGGCCGCATCGTTTCTACCCCGAATTCGCATCGTTTCGCCGGAGTCCACGCGCGAGGGGAGCGTCGTGTCGGAGCCCGCGCGTGGGGAGCGTCGTGCGTGCCGACGCGGACGCTGCTCCGCCGTCTCCGGTGACAGGCCGCTCTTCTGCAAGGCGTGCCGCCGCTACTGGACCCGCGGCGGTGCGCTCCGGAACATGCCCGTCGGCGGCGGCTGCCGCCGCAACACCAAGCGCTCCAGCAAGAAGTCCTCCCGAGGCGGTGGCCGGGCTGGACCCGATCGGAGCCTGCTGGTTGTGGTGGTGGTAGTTTCCCGAGCGGCAACGCGCCGAGGTGCTGCTCGATGGACGACGAGTTGGCCTCGGCCATGTCGAGCTCGAGGTCCCTGTGGCGGAGCATGAGCAGCATGCAGCGGCTCTCGATGCGGAGCCTATCGTTCTCCAGCGCCACCGGCTGCTCCTCCACCTCCACCTCGCGCCGCCACACCCAGCATCGCGCGTGCTGCTCCTGCTCCTTCACCGACGGCTCGCTCCGCAGCTCCTGCACCTTCACCGACGGCTCAGCTGCGGCGTGCCTCGCGCGATTCAGACCGCCGCCCCCCGCCGTGCGCCTTGTCCTCGGCGTCCTCCGCGGCGTCCGCGCTTGAATCCGGCCAGAATACACACCTTCCTCTTGACTAGGTATGTCGGCGGCGGCTCGGCGACCGTCTGCGCCGTCGTCGGCGGGGGGCGGTGCCCCTGCTCCCGCAGTGCTCCGGCCGCCTTCAGCCGGGACGCCGCAGGCGTTGCAGAGCGTGCCCTGCCCCAGTGCCCCATCGGCCCCGACCTCCACTGCGGCGTCTCCACCGCGCCGCACAGCAGGCACCTCCTCGCCCTCTTCGCCGGCCTCTCCATGGCCAGCGCGTCGGGGTCTGGCACCCGCGCATGCGCGTGGGACGCGGAGACCTCGCTCGCTTCCTCCGCCGCATTCATGCCGAGATTTGGAGGAGGGGGAGCAAGCGCTCCCCGAAATTTGGGGGAGAGGGCTGCCGCCCTGCACAGTACAGGCTGGTTTAGCAGGTGCCGTTGCAGCGGAGATTTGGGAGGATAAGCGCTAATGTACCGGTCCAGGACGCTTTAGGGGCGACCGCTGCAAATAGCCTCAGCTGTGCTACATCCGGCAACTAAGCTCAATTCCCCCGTTGTCGGGGAACAAGTTGATGCTGCAGCATGGGGAGGCACGTGACCTACTAACATCCGGCACCGGTACTAGGAAACACACAGCTGCTCGGCCCGCTACTGCCTTGCATCGCCCAAACCCAGGTGGATGTTGTACAGCTTCGATCTGCAACATCTTTAGGCCCTCAGCATCACGCCTCGGCCGGATACCGCACGCGCAATCTTCGCCAAGAAGTGCGGAAGGATCATAATTTGTTTGGTGCGAGGACTGCATGCTCTTCGCAGGGTTCGTTGGCAATCGAATTGCCACTCTTGCTACTGACACAGGGTGATTTGCCATGTATCAATCAGATGAGATGGTTAGTTAAATCGTCAGTAATTAACGGTGACATTTTCCATATCCCTGCTCGCTGCGGACACAACATGCTAGTCTAGTTTTGGGATCAAATACCTTGTGACAGATATACTGTCAGGAGAAAATGTTGCCAAACTATGTTGGTGCCGTTGAGCTTCACATCAGTAGGACACGGTGCACTGATCTATCTATATTTGTCTATAATCTTGTTTCTCTATTCATTTTCCATTTTAACGCTCTAACATGCAATATTTTCAGTTTACTAGGAGTTACAAAGGAACACAGGTGCTTGCAGTACCATGTAGGTGACATTTCAGCTATATATAGCAGCGAGCTCGTTGGATTCTTGTACATTTGCCCTTCGGATGCAGTTACCTTTCAATTATATTTTACTAGTCCATCGACCCGTCCGACTGCACGGGGCTAGTATTATAGAATAAATTATCCGTAGAATTTAAGAGAAATATCTTTTTAAATATGTGCTTTAAACTATATAATTTGTAAACTTCATTTTCTATTGTGTTTTAAATTGTATTTGGGAATTGTGATTACTAACTTCCTTCTACAAACAGTCGGCTATATGAACATCAAGTAATAGGCCTATCAACCAAATATTTCAGAGCTTATAATAGGTAAATACACATCAGCTAAATAAATAATAGGTAATCCGGCAATGTGGTACACAAAGGACAATTTCCATCAACGCAGGCTCATTGTGCACTGATGAGCATTGAGCAGTGCTCCGTTAGGTGCATCCTGGGTGTCCGCGACAGCATGCTCGTCGACGTTCTTGCCGAAGGGCTTTGATTCTTCTTCCATGACCTCAACATCGGCTTGGGCACCCTCTGAAATTCCAAATCTTCCTCATGATTTTGCTAAACCAAACCGCATGCACTACCAGAAAAACACACATCCGCACCTTTCATAGGACTCGGCACACTTAAAATCCGGTGCTAATACAACATTGACACCGGGTGTAAAATTCGGATGCCCTCGGAAACCCTAACCAACCGGTGCTAAAAGGTGACTTTTAGCACCGGTTGGTGTTACCATCCGGTGCTAAAGGCCTCAACCCTTTAGCACCGGGTCGTGTTACGATCCGGTGCTAAAGGCCTTTTAGCACCGGTGCATGGGAAGGTCGATCGATTGGTCAATGTGACCAAAATCCCAATTGACGCTTCTGCGTTCCAACTATTCCTGATAACTTTTGGCCTGTGTAATGCCACATCGCTTTGCCCGCGTCGTCCATGCAGCGCAGGCTGCACAAACTGCCCTATCAACACCTTTTTGCTCTCGCAGTACCGCTGGGATAGCAGGGAATAGCTTCGGCCAGCGCACATCCTGATTCCTGCAAACGCATAAAAGTGACATACACCGTGGCCCGTGGGAGATGCCTCAGATAACCTTACAGGGGCGTCGTACTTGTCTAATAAAGATACATATCATTTCATTGATTGTTTCTACGCATCTCTGATTTGGCCTTCCTACTCCACGCTCTGGAACGCCTCAAAGTAGGCCGGTCATGGTACGTGTGCTCCATCCATAGGCGAGGGGAAGGTATGTTTGTTGAGATCACCAAAGATCACGTACAGATCGAGTCATAGGAGATAGCTTCTCTTGATGGCATATGTGGGTAATTTTGAACCAACTGTTAGGGGTCACTTGAGACTATTTTCTAATGGCAATAGTGGGTAATTTTCTAAAAAGAATACATCCAATGGCTGTCATTGTAGTGCTGATTAGAGTCCACCTAATTAACGGTCGGATGTTTCTGATTTTTGTGAGAATTTCTAGGATTTATCTTTTTTTCTAGCGCGTCTCGTGAGGATTAACGTGAAGGCTCTAAAAGGAGCCTCTAATTAGTAATAGTAAGATTCAACTACCACTGCTACTGCATTCATGGTGCTGGAGCAGATCTTTTGTACAAGATATGCTCATTTTTTATGCCTGAATGCGTAGCAACAAAAATTAAAACTCGTACCAGCAATTTCCAAAGACAATGCTGATTAAAACAAACAAAAAAGTCCTCGGTCACTGGCAAAACATGACTGCCTATATATACTGTTCTACATTCCGTGAACAATTCAACAAAATGTCGTGAATCCATCACCGAGAAGTAAACTTGCAGACAAGTGACAAGGATGTTGGGAATTGGAGGCAAAAGGGAAATACATATCCGACGAAAGAGAACCGTGAGCTGAGGGGCGGAGGCTCTGGAATTCGATGGCGCGATATTCCTCTGTGCATCTAGAATGGAACCACGGCCATCTCGGATTGGTGCTGCGGCACCTTCCCTCGCCGATGCCGTCGATGTACAACAAAAATGCACTACCCAGCAGGAGAAACAACAGAGAAACTGATTGTTAGGAAAGTTCAGATATTCAGAACATTCGAGTCATTGCCGATTAAGTTGATAATTCAGAGAAAGGGAAGCAGAACACAAGTCGGCAGAGAAGCAAAACGTTTCGTCGACTTAGGAGATACCGTTAATCGGAGGATGATGATCATAATTTAATAAACGTGTTGTTTAGCGCTAATACTCTATTTTCAGATACTAAATAGTTTAGTTTAATTGGGTTTAATGTAATCCCAAGCTAGTGTATTTAGGCTTTGGGGATCTGTTCTGGATGGGTATCGAGAAGATGGACTACTAAACAATAGGGTAGTTTAGTTTCTGCAGTCCCCCGTCGTCTCCCTAGCGGCGCCAGCGTAGAGTATGTTCGGAGCTTGGGTCCTCGATTCAGTATTGCAGAACCATTCTATATTCAAGTCCTCTCTGATCAAGTTCTTGTTTGTTGCAATTTCTCTGCAGTTCGTTTCGTTTTCTTTTTTCCCCTTTCTCTGTTCTTCACACTGGTAGCGATCAAAAGATATTTAAACAGGCACAGCATTATTGGATGCCTATATATAGTTGTTGCTCTTTTATTGAACAGAAAAACAAAGTGGGGGGATGGTATCCTGCCGAGACCACGGAGTAGAAAAGTGGTGAGAACGAGATGATTATAAGGGTACACTAAGTAGATAAATAACGGCTTTCCATCTTCTAGATGTATCCCGGATAGATGCCAGGTGTAATTTTTAAGGGAGCCGGAGACCTTTTAGTCACCAACCTGGACTACAAGGTCCCATAAGCTTTATCCCAGGTGGTAACACCAAATGGGACTAAAATGTAAGGTCTATTTTAGTCCCGGTTGCCGTTATCATCCGAGAGTAAAAGTCCTCCATGGGTTAACTAAGGATAGCACCCAGAACCATACAGGTGAGATGATAAGAAAGCTAAGGCTAAAGGGCCCAAGTCGTTTTTTTTACTAGTGTGTGTATCTATGAGTGTGGTTTATAAATAGGAAGAAGAAACAAGGGGATCACCATGTTTGGCACGGACTAAAAGAATAGAAAAAAGGATATAGCATGATTTGATCCCATTAGTTTTTAACCAACTTGTTGAGGCTTTAGGATCTCACCCACTTCAAAGGCTAGGGTACATCTCCTAGCCCTATCGTTCATTTCTGTAGGCGATCTCATATAATTTCATTATTCATGTTTAGATGTAGCCCAATATTTTTCTATTACTGTAACCTCCCAATTTTTTGGGATGTGAATAGGTAGTACAATTATAACAACAATTGAAACTAAACATTTTAAAAAATTTCCAAGGTTTATAGAACAAGAATTAGTATAGGAAAACAATTAATTTCTAAATAAAATAAAATAAAATAACGTAGATTAAATAAATTTTCTAATACATTCATGTTGTTGCATACTCCCTCCGTTCTGAAAAAACTGTCATTTAGGACAGTGACACGGTCTCCAAAACACAACTTTGACCTCTTGTTATTATAAAAATATTCATCAAAGAGTGATAAATGTATACTTTTATGAAAGTATTTTTCAAGACAAATCTATTCATATAGTTTTCACATTTGTAAACTCAACAATTTAAAAGTTATTGATGATTTATATTCCCAATGTTTGACCATTCCCGATGTTTGACCGAAACCTTGCCTAAACGTCAGGTTTTTCAGATTAGAGGGAGTAATTATGTATTGCTTAAAATTGTTTTGCTTGCAGCTGAAAATTCATTCGAATCATCCTGGCCTACAGGCATTGGTCTGCCGCCTCTCGTCCATGTTTTGTGCTAGAAATCAAACGTTCACCTCATGTTCCTGCTCATGTAACCGCAGCCGACCTTGTCGAGTTCGGTCTTGGCACGCCATGGTTTCCGTCGTTGCCTTCCCCAAACTCCAGCCTTTGTCATATTGGAGATTAGAAGAGAGATTTTCTGGACGTAATTGGGACATAGGTCTTTCAATTAACTACTTTCTTTAAGATAAATACACTTTGGTGATGAACATAATGCCTGTGTGAGGAGATATTATTCTTTGAAACTGAGTGGATTATAATTGTAGGCAATAAAAATGCACCTACCAGAAAAATCCCTCTGGTATACATTAAAAAACTTCCAAAGATACTGGAGCTAACAATATGATACCCTTTATATGCATGGTGTTTCCGGTCCACGCACAGCTCATCAAAGTTTCAGGATTTTAGCAATCAGTTAGCGCACCCATAGCTCGGTGCAGATAAGGGGAAAGCAGAGATTAACAGAGTTCTGAAGGAGCTGCTGCTATGGTATGTTGGGAGTGTCAGGCAGGAAGGAAGTACTCTTAACAGGCCAACCAGGGCAATGTAAAATCATAATCCGAAGGCGATAATGCACCAGAACGAAGGCCCTCTTTAGCTCTTCGATACCCTCCACATCTCCTCGGTCCTTGTCGTGTCAAAAGTGTCTGCATTGCCCATTGAGCTGCGCGATGTGCCTCGGTATCCATCCAGTTATGCTTGTGGCGAGCCGCGTTACAGGAGGTTAGTCGACTATTGGGTTGATGTTTCTTGTTCTGCACGCTCAGTTAAGTTGGCAGAATAACTACAATCTAGGGTGATCGGACGGTCCATCAAAAGGGACAGGAATTGAAGCAGCTTAGATATGTTTTATTTCTTCAGGATATTTTAGCTCAGGACGAAGTTTATGTTTATTTTGAAATGCAACCCAAATAAACTTCGCGCCTGCCTAATAAATTCATAAACCAACTCCTTGAACCATGCAAATCAAGTCCAATATCCAGCGAGGTTGGAGGAACTAAGGAGGTTAGGAACTTACCCACAGAAAGCATCTCGTAGTCACATCATTCGTCCTTTAAGAATAGGGAAAAGCTAAACATCACTCGAGCAATCCAGGCGGCGTCGTTAGGGTTCCCCATCTATACCCTTTTCTCCAACTCCGGCGAGCAACTCCGGCGAGGTAGGGTTCGGGGTTAGGGGGGTTCGGGTTGCCGGGGGCTGCTCATCCCCGCCGGACCTAGAGGGAGGTCCGGCGGCGGCAGGCCGGCCCGGCGGTGGTCGTGGGCGCGGGGGCGGCGAGGCCAGCGGCGGTGGCGCCGCC
>OAMR01000290.1:613133-627582 GCA_900205405.1 Echinochloa crus-galli | reverse complement strand
ACTTCTCTTCTCTCTTTGTTGTTGTCATCCACCTCATCCATACCATTCACTCCATTTCCATCTACCTAGGACAACTTAGTTTAGGATTAGTACACTTCTTGTTCCCCGTGGAAATCGATACCTTGGAATACTCCCGGGTGAAAGCTACATCGGTATCCGTCCGCTTGCGGATTTATCTGTAGGCCGTAAGGAGTGCCAACAGTGGGTAAAAAAATTCTATAGTGAGAAAAGTAATGTCAAAACGACATAAACTCTCTAGAAATATTGTTTTTTTCTTTACTTGTGAAAACCTTTCACGTCTTTTCTACCGTTAGACCTGACAGGTGGCGACCATTCGCATCTTTTGTCCCAGAAGCTCCAGTTTCTCCAACATTGTCTTTTCCATGCGGCTTTTGAGTTGTTGTGTGTGGACTGAAGTACGTTGGTCCACCAGGTGGCCCATATTCCCGCTCAAAAGTTTTATCCACGCTCTGACCAAAAATACTGATCATTATCAATCGAAAACTGTTCAAGAATGCAGTATTGTGATTGGTCATTGTTTCTCCCAGAGCCTTGTACAATAAGCAAGAAAAATGCTCTCTTTCTTGATGCACTTTGAGCCAATCTATTTGCTTCTCCATTATCCCCTCTAGGAATGTGTTGTAGAATTACTGACCGAAAGCTCTTCAATATTTCTTTGCATTCTTCATAGTAACTTCTCAGGATATCACTTTTGCATTCATATTCACCATTCAATTGTTTTATGACCAATTCTGAATCTCCAAAAATTTCAACTGCAATGGCTTTTGCTTCTTTCAAATATTGGAGCCCTTTGAGTAATGCCTCATACTCAGCCTGCTCCACCACCTTTGTCGCATGAAGATCCATCGAAGAATAATACCCAAGGAATAATGTTAAGCAAATTTATTGATGTATCATGATGTTCAGTAATGAAGTCAGCAATAATTTGCCCCTTGACAGCTTTTGCCGATTCAAACCTTAATTCGAATTCAGATAAGGCCAAAATCCATTTGCCAATCCTTCCATTCAAAATTGGCATTGACAACATGTGCTTAATTACATCAAATTTTGAATGTACAACGCATTCGGCATTTAGCAAATAGTGCCGAAATTTTGTACATGAGTAATAAACACATAAGCAAAGCTTCTCTATAGCCGAATATCTTGTTTCAGGGTCTAGTAATTTTCGGCTAAGGTATGCAACTACTCTTTCCTTCCCTTCAAATTCTTGTATGAGGGCCGATCCAATAGTTTGGGCATCGGCCGCCACGTACAACTTGAAAGGCTTATTCAATTGTGGAGGTACCAATACTGGTGGTTCCTTCATGTACTCCTTTATTTCATCGAAAGCCTTTTGTTGTTCGTCACCCCATACAAACTTTTGATCCTTTTTGATTTTCAGCAGTGAAGAGAAGGGTAACACCTTTTGTGACAAGTTTGATATGAATCTTCTCACAAAATTTATCTTGCCAAGTAATGATTGCAACTCTTTAAGATTAGTTGGAGGAACAATTTCATCAATTGCCTTCATGTTTTTTTTGCCAACTCCTATTCCTCCTTCATGTATCAAAAATCCTAGAAACTCTCTAGCTGAAACTCCAAAAGCACATTTGTTCGGGTTCATCTTAAGCCCATGCTTCCTGGTGCATTCTAGAGTTTTTCTTATGTCAGCCAAATGAGACTCATGATTCAATGACTTGATCACAACATCATCAATATATATCCACAATCTTGCCGATTAACTCATGAAAAATATAATTCATAGCTCTTTGATAAGTTGCACCGGCATTTTTCAATCCAAAGGTCATGACAACCCACTCAAACAACCCTATGTGTCCAGGACACCTGAAAGCTGTCTTTACTATATCTTCCAATGCCATAAAAATCTGATTGTATCCTGCATTACCATCCATGAAACTGAGCACTTTATATCCAGCAGCAGCATCAACTAATGAATCGGCAACAGGCATTGGATATCCATCCATGGGTGTAGCCTTGTTTAGATCTCTAAAATCTATGCAAACCCTCATTTTTCCATTTTTCTTATAGACAGGAACAATATTAGAGATCCAATCCGCATATTTGCATGGCCGAATGAAATTTGCGTCTAGTAATCTTTCAATCTCCTTTTTCACATCGGCCAACACTTCTTCCTTGTAGATTTTTCGGGGTGGCTGTTTGTAAGGTTTATAACCAGGCTTGATTGGCAACCGATGCTCAACAATAGAACGATCCAAACCAGGCATCTCCGAATAATCCCAAGCAAAGCAGTCTTTGTATTCTCTTAATAATTTAATCAACTCTTCTCTGAAAACTGAATCTAAGTTTGCACTGATGAATGTCGGCCTTGGTTTGTCACCATCTCCAATGTCCACTTCTTCTAGCTTATCAGCCGACACAAATCCACGTCCTAACTTCCCGTCAGTTCCATCAATTGGATTCTCCATCAAAAATTACTATGAGAGCCGACTGCTTCGATCGGCTGTTGATCACTGCTGGCTGGTGCAACAGGACCTTCTCCCCAGTCTTTGCCTGAGAAACAATCTATGCCTTGATACTCCCAAAAAGCTGGTTCCATATTTGCCACACTTATTGAATCATCTGCTTGGACAATTTCCACCTCATCATCTATCCACTGAATAAGCTGTTGATGCATAGTAGATGGAATACAACAATTTGCATGAATCCAATCTCTTCCAAGCAGCAAGCTATATGCCCCTTTGCCCTCAATGACGAAGAAAGTTGTGAGCAGAACCTTGGACCCAATCATTAGATCTACATGAACACAGCCTTTGGTGTCTGAAGGATTCCCAGCAAAATCATTCAGAATTATGCTCGTTGGTGTTAAATCTCCAGAATTGTCTGAGGAATCCCAAATCTGTAAACGATGTGCTCTTTGACAAATTCAATCATATTTTCTGATGCCACTTTCTTCAATGGAATTGCCTCGACCCACTTGGTGAAATAATCAGTGGCCAAAAGTACAAATTTATGCCCCTTGCTAGATGGAAGGTTTATTTGGCCAATCAAATCCATTCCCCATCCTCTGAATGGCCATGGTTTAATAAATTTATTTGGCCGATCAAATCTATTCCCCATCTTCTGAATGGCCATGGTTTAATAATAGGATTCAGAGCCGATGCTGGAACTCTCTGAATGTTTCCAAATTTCTGACAGTCTTGACATCCCTTATAATATTCAAAGCAATCTTCCAACATTGTCGGCCAGTAATATCCAGTTCTTCTAATAACCCACTTCATTCGGTAAGCCGACTGGTGTGCTCCACACAATCCATCATGAACCTCACTTATTAATTTCTTTGCTTCTTCTTGATTCAAGCAATGCAGCAATACCCCATCCAAAGATTTATAATATAAACTTCCATCAAGAAGAACAAATTTTATAGCTTTATACCTGAGCTTTCTAGAGACCTTTTGAGATGGATCTTTTAAATAATCAGCAATTTCTTTCCTCCAATCATCTTCTGCCAGATCACTCCCAAAAGCACAGTCATCAGTGGCAAATACTTCTTGATTTTTTCTGTAACCCGATGCACTCTGAGCCAATCTGTTTGCTTCTTCATTATCCCCTCTAGGAATATGTTGTAGAATTACTGATCGAAAATCTTTCAAAATTTGCTTGCATTCTTCATAATAATTCCTCAAGATATCATTTTTGCATTCATATTCACCACTCAATTGTTTTATAACTAGCTCTGAATCTCCAAAGATTTCGACTGCAATGGCCCCTGCTTCTTTCAAGTACTGGAGTCTGTTATCCCTTTGTAATCTCGCAGATCGTGACGCCGAGCTCAATCGGCTGAAGGCACTGGTGGAGGAGAATTTAGTAAATTTTGTAGGCACTTTAACTCTGTTAGGCAATGACACCCTTTGATACCACTCTGGGAAAGGCGATGAGTACATGTACCCTTGATTTTTAGGCTTTAGACCGAACTGATTCTGCAATACATCGGTCATTTTCTGTACCATGAGATCAACATTGGTGTCTTGATTCCCTGGCCTTCCAGCAGGTATTCCTGCAGCACCATGATATCCAGGATTTGGTAGAGCATCAATAGCATTGTAATCCATGAACTCTGAGTATCCATTCCCATACATATCTCTTTGCAACCTGTTATGCAAAGGAGATATCTTGTAAGCAGATGCAGGTGGATTTGCTGTGGTACCGAATGCCGCTTCACCAAATGTGCGAGGTTTTGGTACTGCTTGCTGAGGATCCTGCTGAATTGGGCGACCATTCGTATCTTTAGTCCCAGAAGCTCCAGTTTCTCCAATATTGTCTTTTCCATGCGGCTTTTGAGTTGTCGTGTGTGTATTGAAGTACGTTGGTCCACCAGGTGGCCCATATTCTTGCTCAAAAGCTTTATCCACGCCTTGACCAAAAATACTGATCATTATTAATCGAAAGCTATTCAAGAATGCAGTATTGTGATTGGTCATTGTTTCTCCCAGAGCCTTGTATAACAAGCCAGAAAACCGCTCTCTTTCTTCATCTGTACTCATATCTGACTGTCCAGGCAGCAAGACTCTTGGCAGTTCTGTTTTGAGAAAAGGTGCACCACTCCTGTTCTTGCCGAAAGATAGCAAGCACTTTTTAATGAACTGCTCTGCAGCAGCTTTCACTATCTGTTGATGCTCTTCAGTCAGTTCTTCAAGAGTGACATCCAGCAATTCTTTTATCTCAGGCATCTTCAAAGCTTGAGTGTCCCACCGGGCGTGCCAAAAAGTGTGTTGACGCAAAATCGGCTTCTCACGCCAAGCACACAGCAAGCCGAATCAGCTGGCTTCACACGTGCCCGATCGTCTGAATCCTGTAAGCGTGCCAGTCAATTTTCCCTGAAACTGACAAAGGAAGAAAAAATGTTTAGATATAAAACCTGGAACATGCCGGATGATACCAGACAGTTCCATCTCTACGGCTTGCAAGGCCAATCTTGATCGGCATATAGCTATGAACAAGCTATCTGTCGGCAATGCAGGCGCTCACATGCATATTCGGCAGAGCGCATACTGCCGAACGCATGACGTCATCATGATGAAGGATCGGTATTTTAATTAAGCGACACGTTGTAGCATGTAACCATAACCGATTATCATAACGCGACGAAATAAATAAAAGGGTGAAAGCACGATCGTAAATCTCTAATAAACAAGAATGCATAGGTCTAAAAGCACTAGTCTACCGCATGTCTAGATACCCTCGAACCCGTCAGGCGTAGAATCAAACAAGTTAATCCACCGCATGATACGACTTGTTTAAAATCACGCCACCAACCAAGAATAGATCAATCCACCGCATGATATACTCTAAACGTGGAAGGCTAGAAGCATTCATTATTTAAAACAAAGTTACGAACACGTTTTCACTCATTGAGGGACTGCCGAATACGGCTAGATAGCCGATTCGGGTTCCATGAAGAAGGAACAAGCTTCGTCGATGTTGATAGACCTATCAGATCGATTTCGAGCTCTAATCCACCGGATGATTAGTTCTAAAACGACCCAAAAACCTGCATCTACCGCATGATACCCGGCTCTGTCAAGATCCATACAAAACCAACGAGTTTGAACCCGCGACACGTGGCAATCTAGATTGGTTTGAATTCGGCTATGTAAGGTAACATGGTCATGTCTTGCGATGAATCAAAACCGAACCTAACCAATCTAGACTGGGCAAAAAGAGTGTTATATGAATTAAACATAAAGTAAAACCCAAATAACACAAGGTAACTTAATGAATCTATTAGATCTTTGCCAGTATCTAATAGAGCCGATAACTCGCTTCAAGCTAAACCTTAGCCTACCGCATGACTCATGATTTAACAAAGAAGCCTTCTCATACCAAGCTTAAATCCACCGCATGATACTAAGCACGGTAACAAGACTACTTGCATCATAATCTAAATCCACCGCATGATACTAGACATGATACAAGGTTGCCGGTACTTACGGAGGTCGACGGATCGATGGTTCCTCTCGAAGATTTCGATGACACGACTAAAGGACTCGAAAAGGTGGCGCAAGGCCGGTTTGTTGTATGATTGTTCGATCCCTATTACAATCACCATGGGTTCATATTTATACCCTGGTTTTGACACGATTCCTACTCGATTACGATTACAAAACGTTTGTTTCCAAAGAAATACGTCTAAAATGCCGTATTCATCTTGTATTCTTCATCAGATCGGTATCTTCCTTACTTGATCCACGTCATCACGCGTTCCCGAATGCTTTCCATAGAGCAGCTCCTTGCCGAATCGGCGACGGACTCCCGACCGCAGAATGCCTTTGCCGAACGCCCTTGAAGACAAGCTTTCCTTTCCGAACGATATCTTTTACCAATCCCGGCCCACATGTCAGTCTCTTTCTGGTGCCAAATTTTGGTGTTAACAGAACTGCTGGAGATGCTCCTGTCTTTATCTCTCAATTTCATCCTCTACTGCTGGAGCTGGTCCGTGCTCGCTCTCCATGCTAGAGCGGCGTGGGCAGCAGCCTAGCAGCGGAGAATATGTCGGCGGGGCCAGCAGTAGAGGATGGGTCAGCAGGGCTAGCTGTCAGCGGAGGCACGGCCATGGCGCAAGAGCACGGGTCGTGCCCGTCTTCAACAGGTCAGCGGCGAAGCCTAGAACCTAGAAGCAGCAAGCAGGTGGAGTCAGGAAATACAGAATTCCGCTCGGGCGAAATAGAGTGCAAATAAGAACAGCAGGTGTTTCTTACCCCCTTTTAGGCTTTAGACCGAACTGATTCTGCAATACATCGGTCATTTTCTGTACAATATGATTAGCTGAAAACATGAGCGTTCATGCCGGGTAAAAAAGACTCAAATCCACTGTGAGAGCAAGCACGCAACATCCAGGTTAACACTGTGAAGAGAATGGTAGTAATACACTTGACAGTAGCATCACCACCGTGTGCTGGTGGTCCGGAGGCGCAGCGATATGCAATTTCCTTCAGAGCGTAAATAGATAAATTGGTTGATTTATTTTCGTGAAATACAATCAAACACAAAACAATATGATTAGCTGAAAACATGAGCGTTCATGCCGGGTAAAAAAGACTCAAATCCACTGTGAGAGCAAGCACGCAACATCCAGGTTAACACTGTGAAGAGAATGGTAGTAATACACTTGACAGTAGCATCACCACCGTGTGCTGGTGGTCCGGAGGCGCAGCGATATGCAATTTCCTTCAGAGCGTAAATAGATAAATTGGTTGATTTATTTTCGTGAAATACAATCAAACACAAAACAATATGATTAGCTGAAAACATGAGCGTTCATGCCGGGTAAAAAAGACTCAAATCCACTGTGAGAGCAAGCACGCAACATCCAGGTTAACACTGTGAAGAGAATGGTAGTAATACACTTGACAGTAGCATCACCACCGTGTGCTGGTGGTCCGGAGGCGCAGCGATATGCAATTTCCTTCAGAGCGTAAATAGATAAATTGGTTGATTTATTTTCGTGAAATACAATCAAACACAAAACAATATGATTAGCTGAAAACATGAGCGTTCATGCCGGGTAAAAAAGACTCAAATCCACTGTGAGAGCAAGCACGCAACATCCAGGTTAACACTGTGAAGAGAATGGTAGTAATACACTTGACAGTAGCATCACCACCGTGTGCTGGTGGTCCGGAGGCGCAGCGATATGCAATTTCCTTCAGAGCGTAAATAGATAAATTGGTTGATTTATTTTCGTGAAATACAATCAAACACAAAACAATATGATTAGCTGAAAACATGAGCGTTCATGCCGGGTAAAAAAGACTCAAATCCACTGTGAGAGCAAGCACGCAACATCCAGGTTAACACTGTGAAGAGAATGGTAGTAATACACTTGACAGTAGCATCACCACCGTGTGCTGGTGGTCCGGAGGCGCAGCGATATGCAATTTCCTTCAGAGCGTAAATAGATAAATTGGTTGATTTATTTTCGTGAAATACAATCAAACACAAAACAATATGATTAGCTGAAAACATGAGCGTTCATGCCGGGTAAAAAAGACTCAAATCCACTGTGAGAGCAAGCACGCAACATCCAGGTTAACACTGTGAAGAGAATGGTAGTAATACACTTGACAGTAGCATCACCACCGTGTGCTGGTGGTCCGGAGGCGCAGCGATATGCAATTTCCTTCAGAGCGTAAATAGATAAATTGGTTGATTTATTTTCGTGAAATACAATCAAACACAAAACAATATGATTAGCTGAAAACATGAGCGTTCATGCCGGGTAAAAAAGACTCAAATCCACTGTGAGAGCAAGCACGCAACATCCAGGTTAACACTGTGAAGAGAATGGTAGTAATACACTTGACAGTAGCATCACCACCGTGTGCTGGTGGTCCGGAGGCGCAGCGATATGCAATTTCCTTCAGAGCGTAAATAGATAAATTGGTTGATTTATTTTCGTGAAATACAATCAAACACAAAACAATATGATTAGCTGAAAACATGAGCGTTCATGCCGGGTAAAAAAGACTCAAATCCACTGTGAGAGCAAGCACGCAACATCCAGGTTAACACTGTGAAGAGAATGGTAGTAATACACTTGACAGTAGCATCACCACCGTGTGCTGGTGGTCCGGAGGCGCAGCGATATGCAATTTCCTTCAGAGCGTAAATAGATAAATTGGTTGATTTATTTTCGTGAAATACAATCAAACACAAAACAATATGATTAGCTGAAAACATGAGCGTTCATGCCGGGTAAAAAAGACTCAAATCCACTGTGAGAGCAAGCACGCAACATCCAGGTTAACACTGTGAAGAGAATGGTAGTAATACACTTGACAGTAGCATCACCACCGTGTGCTGGTGGTCCGGAGGCGCAGCGATATGCAATTTCCTTCAGAGCGTAAATAGATAAATTGGTTGATTTATTTTCGTGAAATACAATCAAACACAAAACAATATGATTAGCTGAAAACATGAGCGTTCATGCCGGGTAAAAAAGACTCAAATCCACTGTGAGAGCAAGCACGCAACATCCAGGTTAACACTGTGAAGAGAATGGTAGTAATACACTTGACAGTAGCATCACCACCGTGTGCTGGTGGTCCGGAGGCGCAGCGATATGCAATTTCCTTCAGAGCGTAAATAGATAAATTGGTTGATTTATTTTCGTGAAATACAATCAAACACAAAACAATATGATTAGCTGAAAACATGAGCGTTCATGCCGGGTAAAAAAGACTCAAATCCACTGTGAGAGCAAGCACGCAACATCCAGGTTAACACTGTGAAGAGAATGGTAGTAATACACTTGACAGTAGCATCACCACCGTGTGCTGGTGGTCCGGAGGCGCAGCGATATGCAATTTCCTTCAGAGCGTAAATAGATAAATTGGTTGATTTATTTTCGTGAAATACAATCAAACACAAAACAATATGATTAGCTGAAAACATGAGCGTTCATGCCGGGTAAAAAAGACTCAAATCCACTGTGAGAGCAAGCACGCAACATCCAGGTTAACACTGTGAAGAGAATGGTAGTAATACACTTGACAGTAGCATCACCACCGTGTGCTGGTGGTCCGGAGGCGCAGCGATATGCAATTTCCTTCAGAGCGTAAATAGATAAATTGGTTGATTTATTTTCGTGAAATACAATCAAACACAAAACAATATGATTAGCTGAAAACATGAGCGTTCATGCCGGGTAAAAAAGACTCAAATCCACTGTGAGAGCAAGCACGCAACATCCAGGTTAACACTGTGAAGAGAATGGTAGTAATACACTTGACAGTAGCATCACCACCGTGTGCTGGTGGTCCGGAGGCGCAGCGATATGCAATTTCCTTCAGAGCGTAAATAGATAAATTGGTTGATTTATTTTCGTGAAATACAATCAAACACAAAACAATATGATTAGCTGAAAACATGAGCGTTCATGCCGGGTAAAAAAGACTCAAATCCACTGTGAGAGCAAGCACGCAACATCCAGGTTAACACTGTGAAGAGAATGGTAGTAATACACTTGACAGTAGCATCACCACCGTGTGCTGGTGGTCCGGAGGCGCAGCGATATGCAATTTCCTTCAGAGCGTAAATAGATAAATTGGTTGATTTATTTTCGTGAAATACAATCAAACACAAAACAATATGATTAGCTGAAAACATGAGCGTTCATGCCGGGTAAAAAAGACTCAAATCCACTGTGAGAGCAAGCACGCAACATCCAGGTTAACACTGTGAAGAGAATGGTAGTAATACACTTGACAGTAGCATCACCACCGTGTGCTGGTGGTCCGGAGGCGCAGCGATATGCAATTTCCTTCAGAGCGTAAATAGATAAATTGGTTGATTTATTTTCGTGAAATACAATCAAACACAAAACAATATGATTAGCTGAAAACATGAGCGTTCATGCCGGGTAAAAAAGACTCAAATCCACTGTGAGAGCAAGCACGCAACATCCAGGTTAACACTGTGAAGAGAATGGTAGTAATACACTTGACAGTAGCATCACCACCGTGTGCTGGTGGTCCGGAGGCGCAGCGATATGCAATTTCCTTCAGAGCGTAAATAGATAAATTGGTTGATTTATTTTCGTGAAATACAATCAAACACAAAACAATATGATTAGCTGAAAACATGAGCGTTCATGCCGGGTAAAAAAGACTCAAATCCACTGTGAGAGCAAGCACGCAACATCCAGGTTAACACTGTGAAGAGAATGGTAGTAATACACTTGACAGTAGCATCACCACCGTGTGCTGGTGGTCCGGAGGCGCAGCGATATGCAATTTCCTTCAGAGCGTAAATAGATAAATTGGTTGATTTATTTTCGTGAAATACAATCAAACACAAAACAATATGATTAGCTGAAAACATGAGCGTTCATGCCGGGTAAAAAAGACTCAAATCCACTGTGAGAGCAAGCACGCAACATCCAGGTTAACACTGTGAAGAGAATGGTAGTAATACACTTGACAGTAGCATCACCACCGTGTGCTGGTGGTCCGGAGGCGCAGCGATATGCAATTTCCTTCAGAGCGTAAATAGATAAATTGGTTGATTTATTTTCGTGAAATACAATCAAACACAAAACAATATGATTAGCTGAAAACATGAGCGTTCATGCCGGGTAAAAAAGACTCAAATCCACTGTGAGAGCAAGCACGCAACATCCAGGTTAACACTGTGAAGAGAATGGTAGTAATACACTTGACAGTAGCATCACCACCGTGTGCTGGTGGTCCGGAGGCGCAGCGATATGCAATTTCCTTCAGAGCGTAAATAGATAAATTGGTTGATTTATTTTCGTGAAATACAATCAAACACAAAACAATATGATTAGCTGAAAACATGAGCGTTCATGCCGGGTAAAAAAGACTCAAATCCACTGTGAGAGCAAGCACGCAACATCCAGGTTAACACTGTGAAGAGAATGGTAGTAATACACTTGACAGTAGCATCACCACCGTGTGCTGGTGGTCCGGAGGCGCAGCGATATGCAATTTCCTTCAGAGCGTAAATAGATAAATTGGTTGATTTATTTTCGTGAAATACAATCAAACACAAAATAATATGATTAGCTGAAAACATGAGCGTTCATGCCGGGTAAAAAAGACTCAAATCCACTGTGAGAGCAAGCACGCAACATCCAGGTTAACACTGTGAAGAGAATGGTAGTAATACACTTGACAGTAGCATCACCACCGTGTGCTGGTGGTCCGGAGGCGCAGCGATATGCAATTTCCTTCAGAGCGTAAATAGATAAATTGGTTGATTTATTTTCGTGAAATACAATCAAACACAAAATAATATGATTAGCTGAAAACATGAGCGTTCATGCCGGGTAAAAAAGACTCAAATCCACTGTGAGAGCAAGCACGCAACATCCAGGTTAACACTGTGAAGAGAATGGTAGTAATACACTTGACAGTAGCATCACCACCGTGTGCTGGTGGTCCGGAGGCGCAGCAATATGCAATTTCCTTCAGAGCAGATGCATACTACACGAGCTGTGCCGATCCCTGTTGGTTCCATGTCGTGAGCGATCAGTATGCGGCTGGATTAGGCTACTAATGTGCAATGTAACAAAAATGATCAAAACCACATGAAAGCTGCTGCACCATTGCAGCACAATCTCATCCTCGTCATGTTAAACATCGTGTCCAAGTGTGTGTTCGCGTGTGCTTCGACTTTTGAGATGGCGTGCGGCGGCTCACGAACCCACCCGGCCTCGCGCCAATGGGCAGACCTTTTTCGAGGCCTAAGCGCAGCGGAGGTTCGTCGTAGTGCGGGGTCGGTGGTGGTTGGCAGCTGCTGCGGGCTATTTCCATCCTTCAACGTCTCCTGATGAAGATTTGAGCTCTTCTAGTCGGTGTGTCATCCTGCGTGCAGGGAAGGGTGTCGCAACTCTCGTGCCGTTGGTCGTCGGTTTGGTTGAGGGGAGCCTAAGTGCTTGCCCCTCGCGCTCCTGATGGTCGTGGCCGGTGTTGTGGTCCATCTCTTTCTTTCATCGTGAACAAGACATTTCCTAGGAATTTCATAGAATTTATAGAAACTCGATCCTTTGTTCTAAGGGCCTTCGTAGTAGAAAGTTTCTTGTAGAATCCCAATCCTCAAAATTCCTCCATGTTTCATCTTTTCCAAAGGGGTAACACTGTTTCTACACATGCAAGCAGAGTACCAATGAATGTAACTTTATTAGTTGAGTATGTCTCTCTTGGGGGCGTCGCTTTGGAAGTCTTGGGACCGGCTTCACTTGTGGTGTTTTGTTTTGTTGGGCGTAGGTAGCTTCTAGGAGTGGTTGGTGTAGGAGCTAGAAGCTTAGTCTTCTTCTCTTTTGTAGTAGTGTTTGTTCTTCTTTACCTCGGTGTGAGGTTTAGAGTCTAAGTGCTCTGTTGTACTCTTTGGCTGTATATATCCACTTGTGGATATAGAGGCCGGATTTTAATCCTTAATCTAAAAAGAAGGAAATACAGAATTCTAGGTTCAGAATAACACGATCCTTGACGGAGGTAATGAGGGCAAGAGACTTCTATAGCAGAAATGAGCTCAGCACTGTAGAGGCAAAGAGGGTCAGGGTGTGTTGACGACCAAAATTGACGGGTGTGCAAACCGGTCTGACCGGTATGCACAAACCGGTCAGACCGGTTTAGTAAACATTGTCAAAATACAAATTGGACTTCACCATTTTGTCAAAATGCAAATTGGACTTCACCATTGCGTAGCTCTCGTCGAGACGATCAAGATGCATATGTGGAACGCCTATTTTGGACTCCGGATGAGAGAGTTATGACTTCGGGAAGATTCTGCACCTAGGAAAACCGGTCAGACCGGTTTCCCAAACCGGTTTGACCGGTTTGGGTCTGAATTTGAGTAGGTTTAGGACTCCGAGTTTTATACCATATTGTAATCGACTCAACGGGGTAAGACCATCCCACCCTATAAATATAAAGGGCCAAAGGCCGATTGAGGATCATCCAATCCAATCGAATCTATCAAATTTACCTTTTATCGTTTTCTTCAAAGGTGTGAAGCCATGTCAGAAGCAGTCAATGAACAAACAAGAATCAGTGGAGCAACTTGCAAAGGTGGTACCAGCAAGATCAGTAACAATCAAGCAGGTATGGAAGCCAAAACAAGTTGTTTCATCATCAACTTGAGTTAAAGCAAGGTATGGCCGATAATATGTTTATCGCCCTTAGAGCTAATATATGGCCGATATATTGTTTATCATCGTCCTTAGATAATTTTGGACCAGAAGGTTATATTTTGGCACGCAAGCTTCGCCAGAAAACAGGGGGGCATATGTTGACGACCAAAATTGACGGGTGTGCAAACCGGTCTGACCGGTTTCGTAAGGCGGTCTGACCGGTTTCGTTCAAGGCAGCGGTGACTTCGTTGGCGCGATGTCGTGTCAACATATTTTGGCGACTCCGCTGGGGAAGAAAGCAAAGGGATCTGTTACTATGGTTAATCTAGCAAAACCTAGTGACGTTGATCCTGATAACATCGTTAGGCCGACTGTTGATGAATTGTCGGCTGAGGATCGTCAAGCTTATGAAGCCTTCTGGAAGGATCATGAAGAGAAGGAAGCACAACGCAAAATAGAAGAAGATGTTGCGCCTGGGAAAACCGGTCAGACCGGACCGGTTTGGGTCTGAATTTGAGTAGGTTTAGGACTCCGAGTTTTATACCATATTGTAATCGACTCAACGGGGTAAGACCATCCCACCCTATAAATATAAAGGGCCAAAGGCCGATTGAGATGAATCCAATCGAATCTATCAAATTTACCTTTTATCGTTTTTCCTTTACTTTTATCTTTCTATGTTTCGCATTACTTTTATCTCCAAACCCTAGCTCTTCCAACCCTACCATGATGTTCTTCCTTCGTCTCTATGTCGATTGAAGGCGTTCTAGGTGGCCTGCCGATCCTAGAACAACCCAAGGTGCGCCTGTCCTGACG
>OAMR01000290.1:568083-582900 GCA_900205405.1 Echinochloa crus-galli | reverse complement strand
GCTAGCACTAAAGCCCATGAAGAACACTATGCTAGTAGTCAGGCTGATTATGCTGTGGAGTTTCCCGAGGATTTGCCGTACTTCTGAGTTGGCGTTCTCCCAGTCAGAGTCCCTGAGGGATTGCGGCTGCACTAGATTGATGTATTAGACTTCCGCTTACTACTTGATTGGGCACAGATGCGACATCTTCACTGATCATAAGAGCCTCAAGTATGTCTTCACTCAGTCAGATCTGAACATGAGACAGCGCAGATGGTTAGAGCTGATCAAGGACTATGATCTGGAGATTCATTATCACCCAGGGAAGGCCAACTTGGTGGCAGATGCTCTGAGCAGGAGGAGTTATGTGAACAGGATCACTGGACACCGTTTGCCTGAGGAGCTCAGCCGAGAGTTCGAGAGGATGAGTCTGGGATTCGTCACCAGCATCACTGAGATGGCAGTGGAGCCCACGCTCGAGCAGGAGATCCGTAGAGGTCAGCTGCAGGATGAGAAGATCCGAGAGATTGTGGGGAATGTTGCATTGGGAAAGGCCCCTGGATTCAGAGTTGATGATCAGGGAACTCTATGGCATGGGAAGGGGATATGTGTGCCAGATATAGCGCAGATCAGAGAGATGATTCTGAGAGAGGCACATGACTCAGCTTATTCGATCCACCCAGGCAGCACAAAGATGTACCAGGACATCAAGGAGAGATTCTGGTGGTATGGACTGAAGCGTGATGTGGCGACTCACGTGGCATTGTGCGACACATGTTGTGGGTACGTTTCTTGTTAATTCGACCCCTGCCACTATTCTATTCGATTCTGGAGCTTCGCATGCTTTCATTTCTGCTGCTTTTGTAAAGAAGAATATGCTAGCATTAAAGCCTATGATGAGCGCCATGATAGTGAGCTCGCCAGGGGGTGAGCAGCGGGCCACCCTACGGTGCCCCCATGTCCCCATCATAATAAGGGGGGTAGGGTTCAAGGCGAGCCCAGTAGTCCTGGAGACCCTTGGTTTTGATCTGATCTTGGGTATGAGCTGGATGACCAGATATGATGCAGTGATCAGGTGTGCTACGAGGAGTAATTCTGTTACTTACACTTGCTATTATTATCATTTTTGGGCAAAATCCCGGACGGGTAACAGATTGGAGTCAGGCTGATTATGAGGTGGAGTTTCCCGAGGACTTGCCGTACTTCTGAGTTGGCGTTCTCCCAGTCAGAGTCCCTGTGGGATTGCGGCTACGCTTAGAGAGATGTATTAGTCTTCCGCTGTCCATGTTTTTATTTCTGAAGCACTCTGATGTAAACGCTACTTTATGTTGAGAATTAAGCATTGTACTCTGATTTTTACCATATTTGTTCGCTATATGTGTCGGTGGACTTCCTGGGCACACATATGGCCACATTCGGGTTTTTGTGTAAATCCGGGTGTGACAGTGGTACGGCGGGCGGTATGGGACCCCGGCCAAGGCCGCCGAGCTTGGATTGGAGACTGGTGGGAAACGAGCCTGGGCCGTGGGCCTGGACTTTGCTGGCTGCACTGCCATCGTCCTCATCCGGCGGCATAACCCAGTGGTACCCTGCAACCGGCTTAGGCCTTCTGATATTCTCCATCTCCGGCCTACACTTATCTTTTGCCCTCTGCATTCTCTTTATTTACTTCGTCTCCTATTACTAGCATTAACGTACGTACGGCACGTACATTTATTGATGACACATATGTATTAAAACAATATCACTTGAGTGGACCATGGTAAATAGACCAGTCGTGCGAAGTGTTTTTAAAAATATTTTATATTCGCTCTCTTATGCATATAGAGCTTTAGATATTCTCAGATGTAGATGCACATCATATCATATTTGAGATAGCTGGTCTTTATTTATATGGAAAAGACTCTCTAATGTATTGTTTATTAGCAATACGGGATAATTGTGTATAGACGTGGTTACAAGGTATATCATGAGCAGGTGGGTCCGCATGGGTATGGGTAGAGTTTTAGGTGATAAAAGTTTTACATTTTACACTGTTTTCTCACATTTTTCTGCGTCTTCCCACGTCCTACAACCTGACAGGTGGGCCTTTTGTGAGACAGGTGGGCCTTTTGTGAGAGGCGGGGGTGGATTTTTTGGGTGAAAAGTGTTTTCAATTCTCTAGGATCCTTTTAGTATAGATAGATAGATAGATAGATAATAGGACTGGTTCGCTAAACATCCCAACTTCATGTAGAATCAGAGTCGGACAAGTGGATGACAGGCCGAGACAAGCGCGACGTGGCGGTGATGTAAGCGGGACATATGCTTGATGTAGGACGACGTTTCCAAATAGTCTTTGCTTTAATATTAGGTGAAAATAGAGATAAATAATCATTTAGAATGACAAGCAACGGAGAGGTGTCATAAATAAAAAATAGAGAAAATAAAAGGAAATATGTTGACTGTATTTTTTCTTTTGGAAAACGAGAGTTGCATTCATTTTTGTGCTACCTTTTCTAGGTATTGCAAAGTCATTGTACTCCTTTTCCTCTTAATCAATGAAAGACGTGGCTCGATCTGCCATGTTCTCAAAACCACAGGCTTAGAAGTTCTCAAAAAGTTGACAAATTTATTAGGAATAAGAACGAGCATGATATACCACTCTACAAAATTTGTTGTTAATTTCAATTTCATCAATAATGAGATAAAAGGACATATGTGTAGTACGTTCAGAAATTATTTATTAATTAAAACCATTTGCAACAGCTATATTACAAATGTTTGTCTTTGAAAAAAAGGAACATCTGTTTTAGGATGATGGATATTCGTGACTATATACATCTCTAACATGTTTTAGGATGATGGATATTCGTGGTTACAGCAAAGGGACGATGTTCGATAATTTATCGTGTTCTTCCCACATCAATAATTCATTGAATAGCTAGCCTGGCATCCTTTCCCCAAGCACGTATGTACCGACGTTACGTATGGCCCTGATGATATCCGCGCCAAACTTTGAAACTCCGCGTCATACCGGATCCAAAGTCGTATAGTTCCACGTTTAATTTATTTCTCCGCCGGGAGGGTTGAATTTTGGCAGGGTTGGATCGCTAACATGCACATTGACGTGGCCATCGAGGAAAACTGCTTGCTCCGAACATGTTTCTTTCTTCTTTGGCACATGCGATCATCTGGCGCGGGCGGGCCTATAAGTAGGACAGCCATGGTCGTTAGCTTCAAGGCACGTTTGAGAGAGATACACTACATAGGGCTAGGTACCCAAAATGGCCTCCAAATCGTCCACTGTCGCCGCCTTGCTGTCTGCCACACTTCTTGTCTTCGCCGCGGGCCAAGCGCAGGTCCTGGGACCAGCTATGGAGCCGGATGAGGATCCGAGGTGCCCTGGGCGCCGCATCGACGAGCTAATCGTTGCTGTCCTCAGAGGTGGGACGTGGTCGGATGAAGCCCTAGTGAAGATGATCAATGATCAGGACCCGGTGTTCGTTGCTAAATGCATCTGCACTCGCATCGTTGGTGCTGCCGGTATTAACATTACCCGCGCTACCCCTGAGTCTATCAATAGGCTGGTCAGAGATGTTGTCAGAACACTAACAGGTCGAACGATGGGTTTGGTCCCTTCCCTCTCCCCCGAGTGCTACCCTGAGTTGGGGTTCCCGCCACCTGTGCTGTAGAAATAAATAAATAAATATATGCACAGCCATATGATATATATACCACGTGTGTGTATATATAAACACACATGTGCGTACCGCATATGAATAAGCTGCCGATCAGTTGCTTTTGTTGTGTGTATGTGTTACGCTACCTGTGCTAAGAATACATTATTAATAATACATATGTGTCTGGATAATGATGTCAAATGCTTTCATTGTTATGTTGGTCCACGCGAATAGTGCTTTACATCAGTTTTTCTAGTAATCATATATGTGGCCAACCTATGGATGCAAGTTGCCATCCTTCACTTGGGCACCTGAAAACGTACTTCCTTTTACACCTTATGTTACATGTACTTACTCGTATGGTAATTGTGATCAAAAGACATATTGTCTGTTTAGATCCCTACAAAACACGTATATATCAGAACTAGAAAGTTGCATCAATAAATCATTTGATTGGTTTATTGGGCTTGTCCGTGTGTTTTCTATTCATGTGGGCTGGCATTGCTTTAATTAATAAAAGTAAAAAACACTCTATAAAGAATAAAATTTAAAATTTGAAATAATACTTATTTTTTAAACAAAAAGGAGTACATATCTAAGAGCTTTAGGTGCATATTTAAAAAAGGATTTTTCATCCCTCTTATCTGTCTCAGTACACAATAAACACATAATTAACAAAAGGCCTGGGCATTAGTTATGGTTGGAGTTATCAACTAGAACTAAAAGGAAAGCATCCCACTTAATGTCCTGTGTGTTGTGTAAGTGTGTTGGTAAGGGCGCTACATGCGAATTTTTGACCATTTAAATTAGATCCATTAGTCCTGGGTGCGGGAATCAGGACTAATGTTCATTTCTCTACTAGTAGGAGCACTGTCGAAACAATACCTAGTATTGATAACTGTATTATGAATAATTTGGTTATATACACAACACTTAGCGCCACCAACATCGATCTGCGGCCTCCATCGATGCTTAATCTTGCGAAAAAAAATCTTTAAAAATGAAAACAAAAAAAAGTCCCATTTATCTATAGCCACCACGAACAACATAAAATTGTAAAAAAAATGAAAACAACAAAAAAGAAAAAACATTGGTAGAACGGAGATGACAGTGTAAACATGGATTGCCTTTATATTCAGGGTGTGTTTCCATTCCACACACATGGGTAGAACAGATAACAGGAGGGTTGGGTAAGCTGCCATGGTTTATTGAGAATGCGAGGCAATAAGGAAGAACTCCTAAAAGAGCAAGAGGCTCATGCGATCAACTGGTGAAGTGGACAGAATTGTCATGATACTATAATTGTCATGGGCAGTCGCCTCCGGGTAGTCGCTGGCCTGTGTTGCCTGCAGTTGCTCTCTCGGAGTGTTGCCGCTTCATAGAACAATTCAATATGAGAAAGCATAAAGTGCAAGCACCAGAGATATTAAACTAGGCTAACTGGCTAAGAGAATAGAAGGATGATGAAAACAGCTGGGAAGATTGTTGGAGTGTCCTGGAATATGAGGCAAAAGGGAAGTATGAAGTATATGAATTAGCGTAAGCAAATTAAACCACGCGTTGAAGCATTCGTGTACGCTGCACGGTGAACATCTTGAGACAAGAGAGTCCACCCCAGAAACGCCTGAATGGCCTGATCTGCTTTTAGGTGGGATCACATGGTAACACAAAAAATTTCACAATGGAGTCCATCTAGACATTCAGAACTACATATGTGCATACTAAATCTGTATCTATATTTGATTTACGATCAATCTAGATAGTACTACATATATGCATATCTTAGCAGCCTACTCCATCTTAACCATGCGTGCCACCAGCTAGCAGTATTTTTCTCTCAGCAGAAACCAGCCACCAGCAACCAGCCAGCAGTATTTTTCTCTCAGTACAAATCAGCACCAGTCACCAGCCACCAGCCAATCGAACATGTCGATGGTTAAGGCCAATAGGGTTTCTTATTGCCTTCTTACTCAGTCTGTCATTAATTGTGTGATGGAGAGATGTGTGGCTTTCCTCCATTAGCCAATGACACTAAGTTTTCTTGAAGGCACGTTTCCAATGGATAGATCTACACCAATCACCGGATCATCACAGAGATGAATATGATAAGACACTCCAGATAGTCTGGTATCCATGGTTACTGTTTGGCACTAATACAGCAAAATCCGGATAAGTTGTCGTTGACAAACAATTATCTAAGAGTAAAATGCACCACGGATCCATTAACTTGTTAGGGTGTGTCACTTAGGTCCATCAACTTTGAAAGTGAATTTCTAGGTCCATAAACTTTTTAAGTTGTGTCATTTAGGTCCATACCGCTCCATGTGGAATTTTAGTGTTGACGTGGCATGCTGACTGTGTGTCTCCTTCTATGATCCATCTCTAGGATGGATAGGATGAACTAGGTCCCTTTCAGGCATTTTATCGAGCGAATTAGGAACAATACGAGCTTCCTCAACGACACTTAATTTGTCGTCCACCTACTCGAGCTCCGTCGTCCTTCGTCGCTGTGACACCATCGCCGCACGCACGTCCACCCACAAGCTAGACCACACACGGTGGACGAAATGCCTGTTGGCTACCATCCCGTCAAGCTTGGCCGCGCCCAATATTGCGCATTGGCCACGGGAAAAAGAGAACGGATCAGTAGTTCCGATCGGTGGACACACGAGCATACTTCTGATACACATGCAACACCATCATCGGCACAGGAGGCCACCAACGCGACTCGGCGTGCAACGTCCTGGCCCTTGTCGCTAGCATGCTGGTGCATCCTGTTCGACTGCTTGCCGCCACGAGTACGGCGCCCGCGTTTGGTGTGGACTGCACTTGCACCTTTCGACGATGTGTGCCGCGTGCGCTATGCTCGCGCCATCTGACGGTGCCACCATGGCTCAACGGCCACGGGGTGTGGCGCGTCGTTGCCATACTGCTCTTCCGATAGTACTCCATAAATTCGAGTTTTTTTTGAAAAGGAAAGCTTTATTGATCTTAAACAATTACATCGAGATGATACAATTATATAAGATCCAATCCGGCCTCTGCATATATAACTAACATGCACACAGTCAATAAAAAAGAAACAAGAAAATAAGAGCACCATGACCTAGCAAACTACCACAATTCGAGTTGCTCTTAACAATCTTTATTATGTTTTCTGCTTAATGGTTTTGCATTGAATTTACGCGAGGGTCGTGTTGTACACTGACAACTAGAAAAGGACGTAAGTAGAGCTGGACGTGAGCGTGCTCGGGAGAGACCTTTGCCTGCGAGTTGTCCCGTTCATGCCGCGCCCATGGCCAGGGCCGCTAGGCCACCGCTCACCCGCGGCCGGCTTCGCTACTGTCCCAGCTTGTTCGACCTCACTCCGTGTGCTCCCCGTCGGCTCCGCGGTCCGCGGTCACTCATCATCGGAGCTTGCTCCGCGCCTACTCACCACACTCGCATGCACGGTGAAGTTGAAAGAGTCACGGTTGTGGCCGCGGTAGCGTGTGAGCAGGGGTGAAAACGGATTGAATATGGATGGATATTACCGAATATAGATACAGATATTTTTTTCTCTCGAATTCGGATCGGATACGGATATTGTGTACTTGTGACGGATAATATAGGAATTGATATCGATATCCTAAATATCCAACTTTAGCTATTCGGATTCGTATCGTTGGCGGATATAAATCTCTCCAAACAAATACGAACTCGGATATATCGGGAACTACCGTACCATTTTCATCCCTACGCGTGAGTGCTCGGAGGTGGAAGCGGTGGCAAAGTGACAAGGTGGCACGACGGCTCTAAGCAGAATCGGCGGCGCAATGAAAGAGCTCGCATGTTCACGCCGGACAACGAACTGGGGCGGCGCTCGCGATGCGACCATCAATGAAAAACGGAGCTCACGACGCTCATGAAGCGCTCGACGAAATGCCAAGACACACCTCGTTCATCCTATCTGTGCTAGATATGGATCAAAGAAAGAGACACCCAGTTAGCATGCCACGTCACTACTACAGAAATGAACATCACAAACGGTCAACCACAAACGGTTCTAAAAAACCGTTTGTGATGCCTCTCGTCACAAACGGTTTTACAACGGTTTTGGTAAAACTGTTTGTGATGCTGGTACATCACAAACGGTTTGTAATATGAACCCTTTGTGATGCCCCTCGTCACAAACGATTTTTAAACCCTTTGTGATGATGTGTATGATACACGTTAAAACCACATTTTTAAGTAGTAAATCAACTCAAATCAAAAAGTGTTGAACTACAAAATTGTATGCCTTATCAATATGTAGGACTTTTATTTTGATCATTTCTTTATTTGACAAATTCATATGAATATTGTTCATAAAATCCATCTATCTATCTCATAGAGTTTCCTAAAACTATAAGAGAGACCTATAAAATTTGTGAACAGTGTTACTCTCACTACATCGGATGAAAAAACAGTCAACATGAAAGTTGTAGATCTTCACAATTCATACAACTTTTTAGTTTACCAAATTTTAATTTAAATTTGTTTTAATAATGAAAAGTAAGTTTGTACTCAAAATTTGAAATTTGAGTTATTTCAAATGACCTCGGATGAAAAAACGGTCAACATAAAAGTTGTAGATCTCAATAAGTCATAAAACTTTGTAGCTAACAACTTTGTCATTTGAAGTCATCTAGTTAGCTAGATCTAAGTTTGAGTGTTCTCAAATTTGAAATTCAAATTTTGTAAACGGCCTCGGATGAAAAAACGGTGAACATGAAAGTTGTAGCTTTTGAAAAGTTAGGAAACTTTGTAGTTTAATACTTTTTGATTTGAAGTCGTTTAGGGCCTCAAACAAGCAATTTAAACTTGGTTTGGTATAATATGATAGGAATCGAAACGGCATCTAATGATAGGTGACGAAGTGGTGCAGTGGAAGAGGAGGCTATGCGCTCATGAGAGGTCACGAGTTCGAATCCGGCCGGCTGTGGAGCGCGTGATTTAAGCACGAAAATATGGCGCGACTTGTGAAAAAATAGCTTGGGTGGCTTGCGGCCTCTCAAAATGAAAATAATTTTTTCCCTATTGTTTTCGTATTACGAACCGTTTGTGATAGGAGTATCACAAATGGTTCTTGAACCGTTTGTGATGCCCGGGGCATGACAAACGATATGTCACAAACGGTTTTGATAACTGTTTGTGATGGCCTTTGGGAACCGTTTGTGATGATGATTCCTGGAGTAGTGCGTGAGTGCTAAGAGTCCATGTGGAGCGGTACGCACCTAAATGATACAACTTAAAAAGTTTATAGACCTAGAAATTCATTTTTTGAGTTGATGGACCTAAGTGACACACCTTAACATGTTAATTGACCTGTGGTGCATTTCACTGATTATCTAAAATACAATGCATCTGCAGGCACAAGGCAGATGGGAGCCCCTTAGGCCAGTGATCAGTGTATCCCTCTTTAGAACGTGGAGTCAGTCAGTTGTATATATGTGCCATTACTAAGCTATACATGTAGTCTCAGTATACAGGAAGCTGCTTAGATATGTTTTATTATTTCTTCAATATTCCAGCTCAGGATGGAGTGTCTAAGTTTAATTTTGAAATGCAACCCAAATAGACTTCGCACCTACCTAATAAATTCATAAAACCAACTCCTTGAACCATGCAAATCAAGTCCAATCCAGAGTGGTTGGAGGAACTGAGGAAGTTAGGCACGTACTCCCTCCATTCTGAAATAACTGACGTTTAGGACAGCGACACGGTCTCCAAAACACAACTTTGACCTCTTGTTATTATAAAAATATTTATCAAAGAGTGATATGTGTATACTTTTATGAAAGTAATTTTCAAGACAAATCTATTCATATAGTTTTCATATTTACAAACTCAACAATTTAAAATCTATTGATGATTTATATTCCCAATGTTTGACCCAAACATTGTCCTAAACGTCAGTTATTTCAGAATGGAGGGAGTACCGACAGAAAGCTTGGTGACATCTCCTGGTCGATCACGTCACTCATCCTTTAAGCTGTTACATCATTTGTATAATTCAATTTCTCATGTTGCTCCTCTAGTTACTACAACACGTCCTTTTTCATGCATGAGCACGAGAAATGTTGGAGCACTAGGTTAAGTTGGTGCCATTGAGCGCTAGCTATTCTAGCAGGAAGTTATGCTGATTGTCGTTGAGTATACCTCGTTCGGCAGAGTGGTCAGGAGGCCTCTCCAGCTTCAGCTACAGCTTCCAGTAAGGCATTGATCATGGCTTTGTCTTTAACTTTTCAGTCTACTTCAGATGCTACCGTTCATGCTACTGAGTCAACAGTACACCTTCGGGGTTGTCTGAGGGGAGCCATAGAACCAGTCGTTTCAATGAGATCACAAGCCAATGTACTCCTCGTCACACTCCTCTGATATGTGAGGTATAGCAGAGGCTGAGCTCCAGGCGATGCAGCACAACGTGCAGCCGCTCAAGGAGTTACTGAACTGTTCATTCATATTTTTATGTCAATTTGTATAATTTCATTTTTCATGTTGATGCTCAACTAGCGACAACACGTTCGGTTTCATGATCACGAGCAATGTTGCATGCAGAACTATGTGGGTGTCATTGAGTTATTCATCAGGAAAAAATAAGTTGCACTATCCAATCAATACGTCTCTATATATATAAATCTGATGCACCAATATGTGTATTCTGTGTTGATGCTCGATCGAGTAACGTGCCACTAGCAGAGGCTGCAGGACTATATATATGAATCTATATCCAGTGATATTATAATTGGTTTTCACTCATGTTAGAAATATGTGGTGCCAGCTGGATGGATTATAGTATGTGCCCATTCGATGCACTTAACTGTTAGTCCATTTTCTTGTATTAACTACCACTGTCAGTCATCCATTCACGGTGCTGGTGAAGAGCTTTTGCATGCAAGATATGGGTCATTTCCAAGATTGAATGCATAGCACCAACCAGCCTACATATAGTGTCCATCGTCGATTCTGATCAAAGAAACAAATGGGAAAAAATTCATTTCCACTGACATTACATGACCGCCTACACATAGTGTTCTCGGTTCCACAAACAATAATTCAACGAAACGCAACAGCAACCTTATTAACAGAGTAGTCGACTAGCTAGCAGAAGAGCAGAAGAGGTCAGCAGGATGAGGAAAAGACAGATGAGAAGAAGTTGCGCCACTGTGTGTTGGGAACAGGAGGCATAAGGGAAATACATGTCACAGGAGGCCTTAGGAAACATTTGTAATTAAGTTGCTGCATATCAATGGCGTATGACCTCCTTGTGCATTATTTCCTCCAGGACTTCTCCGATGTGGCTCGTCTCTAGAGATCGCAGCTGGGCAACAGCCAACTGCACTAGGGCGGATCCTCTAGCTCGGCTATGTCCTCCCTTTAGTGGTCAATTATCTTGTCTGCTGTGCCGCACATGTTAACCTAGAGGACATGTTTTCTTTCTTTCTCGGCCGCACATCGAGACAGTGTATTGCGAGGTCTGTGTCTTGGTCCATGATTAATACAAGACATGCAACTTTCTTGCACGTATTCACGTAAAAGAAAAGAAGATAGGAGGCATACATGGTTATTCGTGTGGTGTTTAAAATAAGAAATACTAGGTGTAGCACCCGCATGTTGCTGTCGGGTTTCATAACATTGGCTAGTTAATTAGCTAATAATATGTGAGTTGTGATAAGTACCTTTTAGCATTAATTAAATAAACCCCTAAGGTTAATGTAGAGGATATTTTGCTTTTGCCACCCAGTTGACATGGCAGCGGACAGGTTATTCGTCCAGAAACGTCAAATTGATCAATGATTTATGCTATGCACACCCAATTGTGATGTGTTCTCTTATATAATAATTAGAAGTAAAAAATGCACCAGAGGTCCATCTAAACTTCATTTCTAGGCCATAAACATGTTAAGGTCTGTACGTCACCTAAGGTCCGTATTGATCAACAACTTTGGATGTACTTACGCTAGTTTCATTGTGTGATGAATTTCTTTCAGATATACGAACCATGGTGATAAAAAGTTGTCTCATGAGATATATGGTTGTTTTGAACCAGTGACATAATTGAAGGCAATGAAACTGCAGCTACCAGAAAATTCCACTGATATACATTAAACCTTCCAAGGACACTGGAGCTAACAATATGGTCGCCTTTATATGAGTGATGTTTGCAGTCCACCCACAGCACAACAAAGTTTTAGCACTTAGCAGACCCAGAGCACAGTGTAGACATTGGAATATAATACAATAGCAGAGTTGTGTAGATGCTGCGTGCCATGGTATGTTGGGAATGGGAGGCAACAAGGAAGTACTCATAACAGAGAACGAGGCATCATCCTCATACCACGAGTGTCATGGACCGTCCAAAGTCCGAAGTCGCCAGCTTTTCGCCGCTCACCCGATTGAATTGCACTCATGCTGTTCTAAATCTGGCACCTCAGCTAAATTTCTGCCTCAGCGAGGATCAAAATGAGCTATAGCAGCTTCGTGACACCCCGTTCCCTCGTGTTGCTCTGACCCAGGCGGATGAGGACAGCATCGCTGCACGCTGATGGTGGCCATCTGTAGGCCGGCTCCGCTGGCAGCCATGGAGGTCCAATTTTCCTCTTATGAAAGGAGGCGGTGTCGGTGGAAAGTTAGGCGGTCCATGTTGGTGAAAAAAATTTACCCCGTCCGATTTTCATCTCGCGGTGAAAAAACGCCGCGGCATTCTGTTCTCAGCGAGGACACCCGTCGGTTCCCGATTGGATCGAATCCTCCCGAAGGTCCTCGCTGGTCCGCCGGTAGACAGATAAACGAGTCGCCGACCACACGTTCTTCTTCCCTTCCGTTCACGTCGCCTTCCACGTGACTGGTGGTTGCCATCAGACCTTCTGGATTTCCCCTGCTCTTTACCCTCCCTCTTTTGTTGGATTTTTCCCCTGCTCTTTACCCTCTTTTTTGTTGGATTTTTGTTTTTCCATTCCCCCAATATTACCTTCTCAGATCTGTGTTTTTCCATTTCCCCAATATTTACCTTCTCAGATGTGTGGTTTCTTTGCGGAAGATCCTCTTTTTTTATCTGTGGTTTTCTTGATTCTCTATTTTCTTGTTGTCTTACCGTTGTTTTGGTTTTTTTTCCTTTTCTCTCCCACAGATTTTGTGAGGGCCGGCGGAGGAAGGGAGGTCGTCGTTGGCCAGGCGCTCGCGCGGCGGCACGGTCCGCCGCGGCCCTCCATCCCCGAAGAAAACGTCGGTGAGGATGCTTACAGTTCTTTTCCATTATGTTCTTCGTTTTTCTCCCATCAGATTGGTTACCGAAGTCATGGTTTTCTTTTTTTGGTGAAGACGCGCAGGCGGCGGGGCGGGGTGGTGCGGCGTGAGGCGCAGCTGCGCGCGGGCGGCGTTGCGTGCGGTGGCGCGACGGCGGCGCGCGGGCGCGCGGTGCGTGCGGTGGCGCACGCCGCCCCTCCATGTCTCCGCTCCGCGGGCGCCACCACCCTCCTTGCCGCGCCGCGCCGCCGCCCACCTCCGCGGAACCACGACGCCTGTTTCTCTGTAAAACAAATCTCCTCCTGTCTCCGTTCTCCTCGCCTCCACCTAGCCTCGCGCTCCTCCGCCTTTCCCTCTCCCTCTCCTCCGCGCCCTTCCCCTGCCGGCGGGCACCGCGCTGCTCCCTCCCCAGCGCCACGCCGGCCTTCGGCGGTTTGCGGTGGCCAGCTCGTCGTGTAGGCGGGCGGGGTGGACGCGACCTGTCTTTCCCCGCGCGGATTGAAAGGAGGCGGCGGCGGCGGCGTGCGTCGGATGGCGAGCGCAGCGGGTGGCAGGCGCGACGGCTCGCGTGCGCGGCGACGACGGCGTCACGGCCGCGTATGGCTGGCGGCGCTGCAACGGCGGATGGCCCCGCGGCGGCGGCGGCGGCGACGGGCCTGCAGCCAAATCCACCGCGGATCGAGCCCATCCCACATTCTAATACAAGCTTTGAAGATAAGTACCAGGAATTGCCCCCCAAAGACTCTGAATCAGGTGGCCAGTGGTGTCTGTCAGCCTCCCCCCCCTAATTTTCGTCAAGCCATGGGCCTCGTCTACCGGATCCACGACGGTGACGCCCGACGACGGCTTCCTCGGTTCCTCCTTGCGACACGGTTTGGCAATCTCCAGGTGTGCCCCCCCTCCCCCTCTTCTCTTTCAGTTCTACTCCAGCACGCTACCAAGCTCATGGTTCTTGTTCGATTTGGTGGAACTGTAGTTTGATTTTTGTAAATCTGAATTTCGTTTTGCTGGATTGCTATTTGTTTTGGTCACAGGTGCTTGATTTGGTGATGACTCATCCTGTTGAGGTGCCTATGCTCCTGCTCCGCTCGACCTAGATCCACCCGTTTGTGCAGTCACCAAGCTCTACGAGCCTGCAGCTGCATGGCTACAACAGGTACCTGGTGGCTTGGTCCATTGATGCCCTCCACCCAGGCCACAAGCATGTTCCATCCTCCCAAGATTTCCCTCGCTAGCCACCAATCTGCAACAGTACAAGGTATGCATGGTCCTGCGGGCCAGCAATCTGCATAATCATTTTCTATATATAATTTTTCTTAACCTACCTTCCTGTTCACATCTTTCAGTAAGTTCAATCTGATTATTACATGTCTTATTTTCTTAATCGGTTGAATAATGTGATATTTTCCAATATAGCAATACCCTCATGCTTTTGATTTAAGATTTAGGCACCATTTACTCATTATCTAATATAGCACAGATATATTTCCATGGGAAACTAAGCTTTCTGCACATTACAAGCAAAGCTGGTGGAGTAATTAGGTGCTTTGAGGCTCAGTCTAATTGCCTAATCTTTTTCCAGGTAAATTGTGTATAGTGGGAGTTGTACACCTCTTCAAATAATCTGAGTGTGTAGAATTGGCAATGATCTGCTATGTTCTTTCGAGTTTGTAGTAATTTCGCCCCTTTGAGTTCCCTGCTCCAATTTTCCAAGTGGTCCATTATGCTATGATGTTTTTTTCCTTCAGTCAGTATATCTTTATTTTTTGGTTACTTCAACAACTCTAATAATGTTTGTTTGCTTCTACCAGTTTTGTATCTACAAGTTACAGCTATGGGTTTACAGGAGAAATCTTCATCACTTTCCCTGAAATATATTCCCAATGTTTGACCCAAACATTGTCCTAAA
>OAMR01000290.1:531721-550378 GCA_900205405.1 Echinochloa crus-galli | reverse complement strand
AAAAAAAAACAAAACCCGGGGCCTTTAGCACCGGGTGCAGCCACGATCCGGTGCTAAAGGCCCTGCCAGCAACGCTGCGGTGGCAGGACCTTTAGCACCGGGTCGTGGCTGCACCCGGTGCTAAAGGTACCCTCGGATTAGTTGCACCGGGTGGGAAACCCGGTGCAGATATCTTGTATTCTGGTAGTGAAAATCCCCTCGCTGTCTCTGTGGGTCAAAGCACTGGTGTGTGGTACAGCCCGTTCCCGGTCTGTGGTACAGCCCGTTCTTAGCCCAGATAACGGTGTCCCGGCCTGCAGACCGCAATGGATCCTCACGGTGTCTGATCCCTACAGTGTCTGTCCCCAGTGTTAGGATACGGTCAGGGTTCGGGGGTTTTCTCGGTCGGGAAAACTGAGATTTTCTTCTTAATTTAATACCATGGCAGCGGTCTTACCCCCACGAGCCGAGTTTTTTTTTCGAGCAACATGCAAATAGCTAACCATGCTACGCCTTGAGTTTATTCGAAGAATACATGGCTTTTATGATGAGTGAATGCGCGGGCAGCCATGAAAGCTGGACTCGTGCCAGCAATTTCTCGTTGTAAATATTGTGTATATTAAAATAAACGAAAAATGTCCAGTCTCACTGGCGCAACAGGACTACATATATAAAAGTTCTCTGTCCCGTGTACAACTCAAGAATATGCCATCAACACCATTGTGTGTTGGGGACTAGCGAAAGGGGCCGGGGGACTAGGATGGTCAAAAGAGTCGGAAGAAGCTCCCATTGTGTGTCGGGAACAGGAGGCAAAAGGAAAATACATATATCAGAATGATACGATCCTTGACGGAGGTGCCGAGGGCAAGAAACTTCTGAAGCGGAAATGAGCTCAGCAGTTTAAAGGCAAAGAGGGTCAGGGTGCATGTAAGGAAAGTGCAGTGTGACACATTTGATGTACACGTGCAGTGAATCACCAGGATATCACAGATCGTGAGGCTGGGCCGGGGCAGATGCTGGTCATCTATTGGAATGTCGGGTACTTCTGGTTTTTCAGGCATTTGTGCATGTAGGTTGTGAGCACGATCAAAATGATGTCCTAAAAACAAACAGAATATTGTCCATATACGGTCAAAAGCTTTCCTCTGCTTATCTTTTTCTGCTGGTTTTCTGAACCAGGAATTCTGTATTTTCCGTTCTACATGTAAAGGAAATAGGAATTGGCCTCGTGTTCCAAAAAACTAAGTTTGGTTTATGATTTAAGAGAGTGGGCCGGGTTACATACTAGGATTCAAACCAATTAGATTAGGTGGATGATTTTAGTTTGTAGACCATGCACTCTGATCGAAATGGATCAAGTATACTTGTGTGGGACGAGTAGAACATAGGTAAGGTTAGTTGATTTGAATTTCAAAATCTTATACAAATATCGAGATAAATTGGTTGATTTATTTTCGTGAAATACAATCAAACACAAAATAATATGATTAGCTGAAAACATGAGCGTTCATGCCGGGTAAAAAAGACTCAAATCCACTGTGAGAGCAAGCACGCAACATCCAGGTTAACACTGTGAAGAGAATGGTAGTAATACACTTGACAGTAGCATCACCACCGTGTGCTGGTGGTCCGGAGGCGCAGCGATATGCAATTTCCTTCAGAGCGTAAATAGATAAATTGGTTGATTTATTTTCGTGAAATACAATCAAACACAAAATAATATGATTAGCTGAAAACATGAGCGTTCATGCCGGGTAAAAAAGACTCAAATCCACTGTGAGAGCAAGCACGCAACATCCAGGTTAACACTGTGAAGAGAATGGTAGTAATACACTTGACAGTAGCATCACCACCGTGTGCTGGTGGTCCGGAGGCGCAGCGATATGCAATTTCCTTCAGAGCGTAAATAGATAAATTGGTTGATTTATTTTCGTGAAATACAATCAAACACAAAATAATATGATTAGCTGAAAACATGAGCGTTCATGCCGGGTAAAAAAGACTCAAATCCACTGTGAGAGCAAGCACGCAACATCCAGGTTAACACTGTGAAGAGAATGGTAGTAATACACTTGACAGTAGCATCACCACCGTGTGCTGGTGGTCCGGAGGCGCAGCGATATGCAATTTCCTTCAGAGCGTAAATAGATAAATTGGTTGATTTATTTTCGTGAAATACAATCAAACACAAAATAATATGATTAGCTGAAAACATGAGCGTTCATGCCGGGTAAAAAAGACTCAAATCCACTGTGAGAGCAAGCACGCAACATCCAGGTTAACACTGTGAAGAGAATGGTAGTAATACACTTGACAGTAGCATCACCACCGTGTGCTGGTGGTCCGGAGGCGCAGCGATATGCAATTTCCTTCAGAGCGTAAATAGATAAATTGGTTGATTTATTTTCGTGAAATACAATCAAACACAAAATAATATGATTAGCTGAAAACATGAGCGTTCATGCCGGGTAAAAAAGACTCAAATCCACTGTGAGAGCAAGCACGCAACATCCAGGTTAACACTGTGAAGAGAATGGTAGTAATACACTTGACAGTAGCATCACCACCGTGTGCTGGTGGTCCGGAGGCGCAGCGATATGCAATTTCCTTCAGAGCGTAAATAGATAAATTGGTTGATTTATTTTCGTGAAATACAATCAAACACAAAATAATATGATTAGCTGAAAACATGAGCGTTCATGCCGGGTAAAAAAGACTCAAATCCACTGTGAGAGCAAGCACGCAACATCCAGGTTAACACTGTGAAGAGAATGGTAGTAATACACTTGACAGTAGCATCACCACCGTGTGCTGGTGGTCCGGAGGCGCAGCGATATGCAATTTCCTTCAGAGCGTAAATAGATAAATTGGTTGATTTATTTTCGTGAAATACAATCAAACACAAAATAATATGATTAGCTGAAAACATGAGCGTTCATGCCGGGTAAAAAAGACTCAAATCCACTGTGAGAGCAAGCACGCAACATCCAGGTTAACACTGTGAAGAGAATGGTAGTAATACACTTGACAGTAGCATCACCACCGTGTGCTGGTGGTCCGGAGGCGCAGCGATATGCAATTTCCTTCAGAGCGTAAATAGATAAATTGGTTGATTTATTTTCGTGAAATACAATCAAACACAAAATAATATGATTAGCTGAAAACATGAGCGTTCATGCCGGGTAAAAAAGACTCAAATCCACTGTGAGAGCAAGCACGCAACATCCAGGTTAACACTGTGAAGAGAATGGTAGTAATACACTTGACAGTAGCATCACCACCGTGTGCTGGTGGTCCGGAGGCGCAGCGATATGCAATTTCCTTCAGAGCGTAAATAGATAAATTGGTTGATTTATTTTCGTGAAATACAATCAAACACAAAATAATATGATTAGCTGAAAACATGAGCGTTCATGCCGGGTAAAAAAGACTCAAATCCACTGTGAGAGCAAGCACGCAACATCCAGGTTAACACTGTGAAGAGAATGGTAGTAATACACTTGACAGTAGCATCACCACCGTGTGCTGGTGGTCCGGAGGCGCAGCGATATGCAATTTCCTTCAGAGCGTAAATAGATAAATTGGTTGATTTATTTTCGTGAAATACAATCAAACACAAAATAATATGATTAGCTGAAAACATGAGCGTTCATGCCGGGTAAAAAAGACTCAAATCCACTGTGAGAGCAAGCACGCAACATCCAGGTTAACACTGTGAAGAGAATGGTAGTAATACACTTGACAGTAGCATCACCACCGTGTGCTGGTGGTCCGGAGGCGCAGCGATATGCAATTTCCTTCAGAGCGTAAATAGATAAATTGGTTGATTTATTTTCGTGAAATACAATCAAACACAAAATAATATGATTAGCTGAAAACATGAGCGTTCATGCCGGGTAAAAAAGACTCAAATCCACTGTGAGAGCAAGCACGCAACATCCAGGTTAACACTGTGAAGAGAATGGTAGTAATACACTTGACAGTAGCATCACCACCGTGTGCTGGTGGTCCGGAGGCGCAGCGATATGCAATTTCCTTCAGAGCGTAAATAGATAAATTGGTTGATTTATTTTCGTGAAATACAATCAAACACAAAATAATATGATTAGCTGAAAACATGAGCGTTCATGCCGGGTAAAAAAGACTCAAATCCACTGTGAGAGCAAGCACGCAACATCCAGGTTAACACTGTGAAGAGAATGGTAGTAATACACTTGACAGTAGCATCACCACCGTGTGCTGGTGGTCCGGAGGCGCAGCGATATGCAATTTCCTTCAGAGCGTAAATAGATAAATTGGTTGATTTATTTTCGTGAAATACAATCAAACACAAAATAATATGATTAGCTGAAAACATGAGCGTTCATGCCGGGTAAAAAAGACTCAAATCCACTGTGAGAGCAAGCACGCAACATCCAGGTTAACACTGTGAAGAGAATGGTAGTAATACACTTGACAGTAGCATCACCACCGTGTGCTGGTGGTCCGGAGGCGCAGCGATATGCAATTTCCTTCAGAGCGTAAATAGATAAATTGGTTGATTTATTTTCGTGAAATACAATCAAACACAAAATAATATGATTAGCTGAAAACATGAGCGTTCATGCCGGGTAAAAAAGACTCAAATCCACTGTGAGAGCAAGCACGCAACATCCAGGTTAACACTGTGAAGAGAATGGTAGTAATACACTTGACAGTAGCATCACCACCGTGTGCTGGTGGTCCGGAGGCGCAGCGATATGCAATTTCCTTCAGAGCGTAAATAGATAAATTGGTTGATTTATTTTCGTGAAATACAATCAAACACAAAATAATATGATTAGCTGAAAACATGAGCGTTCATGCCGGGTAAAAAAGACTCAAATCCACTGTGAGAGCAAGCACGCAACATCCAGGTTAACACTGTGAAGAGAATGGTAGTAATACACTTGACAGTAGCATCACCACCGTGTGCTGGTGGTCCGGAGGCGCAGCGATATGCAATTTCCTTCAGAGCGTAAATAGATAAATTGGTTGATTTATTTTCGTGAAATACAATCAAACACAAAATAATATGATTAGCTGAAAACATGAGCGTTCATGCCGGGTAAAAAAGACTCAAATCCACTGTGAGAGCAAGCACGCAACATCCAGGTTAACACTGTGAAGAGAATGGTAGTAATACACTTGACAGTAGCATCACCACCGTGTGCTGGTGGTCCGGAGGCGCAGCGATATGCAATTTCCTTCAGAGCGTAAATAGATAAATTGGTTGATTTATTTTCGTGAAATACAATCAAACACAAAATAATATGATTAGCTGAAAACATGAGCGTTCATGCCGGGTAAAAAAGACTCAAATCCACTGTGAGAGCAAGCACGCAACATCCAGGTTAACACTGTGAAGAGAATGGTAGTAATACACTTGACAGTAGCATCACCACCGTGTGCTGGTGGTCCGGAGGCGCAGCGATATGCAATTTCCTTCAGAGCGTAAATAGATAAATTGGTTGATTTATTTTCGTGAAATACAATCAAACACAAAATAATATGATTAGCTGAAAACATGAGCGTTCATGCCGGGTAAAAAAGACTCAAATCCACTGTGAGAGCAAGCACGCAACATCCAGGTTAACACTGTGAAGAGAATGGTAGTAATACACTTGACAGTAGCATCACCACCGTGTGCTGGTGGTCCGGAGGCGCAGCGATATGCAATTTCCTTCAGAGCGTAAATAGATAAATTGGTTGATTTATTTTCGTGAAATACAATCAAACACAAAATAATATGATTAGCTGAAAACATGAGCGTTCATGCCGGGTAAAAAAGACTCAAATCCACTGTGAGAGCAAGCACGCAACATCCAGGTTAACACTGTGAAGAGAATGGTAGTAATACACTTGACAGTAGCATCACCACCGTGTGCTGGTGGTCCGGAGGCGCAGCGATATGCAATTTCCTTCAGAGCGTAAATAGATAAATTGGTTGATTTATTTTCGTGAAATACAATCAAACACAAAATAATATGATTAGCTGAAAACATGAGCGTTCATGCCGGGTAAAAAAGACTCAAATCCACTGTGAGAGCAAGCACGCAACATCCAGGTTAACACTGTGAAGAGAATGGTAGTAATACACTTGACAGTAGCATCACCACCGTGTGCTGGTGGTCCGGAGGCGCAGCGATATGCAATTTCCTTCAGAGCGTAAATAGATAAATTGGTTGATTTATTTTCGTGAAATACAATCAAACACAAAATAATATGATTAGCTGAAAACATGAGCGTTCATGCCGGGTAAAAAAGACTCAAATCCACTGTGAGAGCAAGCACGCAACATCCAGGTTAACACTGTGAAGAGAATGGTAGTAATACACTTGACAGTAGCATCACCACCGTGTGCTGGTGGTCCGGAGGCGCAGCGATATGCAATTTCCTTCAGAGCGTAAATAGATAAATTGGTTGATTTATTTTCGTGAAAATACAATCAAACACAAGATAATATGATTATCTGAAAACATGAGCGTTCATGCTGGGTAAAAAAAGAATCAAATCCATGTCAACAAATTGAATTCCGGTTGAAACTTAATCTAATTATAAGAGACACATAAATAGGATTTGGCTTAACCTAGAATATGATCAGTCAATCTAATACAAAAATATAATGCTGTGGATTTATATCAACTTTAGTAGCCACCATTTATGCTCTTGGCATACAAGGATTAGTTGTACTTTCCTATATAGATTTATAGCGTAATGCTGAATCAAGGACAGGGGTTATTCTTTATCGCCACAGGGGTGATCTCGCCCGGAATCAGCACTTAGGAACATCAGCAATCAGCACTTAGGGTTCGGGGTGAGTTGTTAATTGTTGGTGTGAATAAACAGGCATACCTCCTCTTGGTATATGGTCCAGAGCTGTGGAGGCAGGACCAACTTCTTGTAAGATACGTTAGGCCGTTTCTACCGATCCTAAATTGGAGTCCTTGTCCTCCACACGATGGAAAATATGGATCACAAGTTTCTCACGAGATTAACTATGAAGGTCACGTAAAACTAATATCCAACAATTCCACTAAAAAACCTAACCGACTTAATTCATGGAGATTGATAGTCTATTCCCTTCGCCACTAATATATATAAGCTGTTTATGACAAGGACGGGTCTAAATAAGTGCAACTTTGTTAATGCCTATTATTTTAAAAAGAAGTTAAAATACAAATAATTTGTATATGCAGGTGGACTACATTTCCATGGGAGAAGCTATCACGGTGTTGTAATTGGGAATAGGAAGCAAGAGGGAAGTTTGCATCAGACGAACAAGATTCGCAAGGGACATACCGGACTGGTCGGTGAAATGGAAAAAGTGGTACACTACTACAGAACTCAACATCACAAACGGTCTATCATAAACGGTTCTAGGAAACCGTTTGTGATGCCCTCATCACAAACGGTTCCAACGGCTACATGTCTAATCGCCGTCGAACCGTTTGTGATGAGGTCCATCACAAACGGTTCGAGGGGGCATCACAAACGGTTCTTAACTCGAACCGTTTGTGATGGACAATCATCACAAACGGTTTGGATTCAAACCGTTTGTGATGATGAGCATCACAAACGGTTCGTATTAGGAATCATTTGTGATGTCTTGTACAGTACAAAACCCCACTTCCCCCTCCCACTCTTCTTCTCCAACCCGACGCCCACCATTTCTTCCACCATTGTTCCGGCCATTTCTCACCAAATTGCTCAAGAAAGGTCACGTTTTTTGAAGAAAGCTCTCCATCAACTTTTTTTGAGGTTGGTAACACTCAACTCTTCCAATTTGTAGCATGTTTGAACCACAAGAATTTGAAATTTGCCATGAATTTGATGGAGGGGCTCTTTCATCCTCTCTAGAGCTCATTTCTCATGAAATTCAATGGATCAACTCGAATTAATAGGTGGATCATTAGTAACTAGCTTGAGGACACATGATAGGCATTCTTCCATGATTCTTTAGCTTGAATTGTTGCAAAATTGAGACAAATGTGATGAAAGATCTCTTTTCCTCTAGGCCGTTTTTCATCAATTTATTCATGGATTATCGAAATGTGTAGCTCTCACTCCATTCCAACAAGGTTAATATCTAACTTGCTTTGCTTACTTTCTACGAGCATGAACGGTTGCAAAATTGAGACAAATGTGATGAAAGATCTTCTTTTTTCCTTTAGGCCAATTTTCATCAATTTATTCATTGATTATCGAAATGGGTAGCTCTCATTCCATTCCAACAAGATTAGTGTCTAGCTTGCTTTGCTTACTTTCTAGAAGCTTGAATGGTTGCAAAATTGAGACAAATGTGATGAAAGATCTCTTTTCCTCTAGGCCGTTTTTCATCAATTTATTCATGGATTATCGAAATGTGTAGCTCTCACTCCATTCCAACAAGGTTAATATCTAACTTGCTTTGCTTACTTTCTACGAGCATGAACGGTTGCAAAATTGAGACAAATGTGATGAAAGATCTCTTTTCCTCTAGGCCGTTTTTCATCAATTTATTCATGGATTATCGAAATGTGTAGCTCTCACTCCATTCCAACAAGGTTAATATCTAACTTGCTTTGCTTACTTTCTACGAGCATGAACGGTTGCAAAATTGAGACAAATGTGATGAAAGATCTCTTTTCCTCTAGGCCGTTTTTCATCAATTTATTCATGGATTATCGAAATGTGTAGCTCTCACTCCATTCCAACAAGGTTAATATCTAACTTGCTTTGCTTACTTTCTACGAGCATGAACGGTTGCAAAATTGAGACAAATGTGATGAAAGATCTCTTTTCCTCTAGGCCGTTTTTCATCAATTTATTCATGGATTATCGAAATGTGTAGCTCTCACTCCATTCCAACAAGGTTAATATCTAACTTGCTTTGCTTACTTTCTACGAGCATGAACGGTTGCAAAATTGAGACAAATGTGATGAAAGATCTCTTTTCCTCTAGGCCGTTTTTCATCAATTTATTCATGGATTATCGAAATGGTTAGCTCTCACTCCATTCCAACAAGGTTAATATCTAACTTGCTTTGCTTACTTTCTACGAGCATGAACGGTTGCAAAATTGAGACAAATGTGATGAAAGATCTCTTTTCCTCTAGGCCGTTTTTCATCAATTTATTCATGGATTATCGAAATGGTTAGCTCTCACTCCATTCCAACAAGGTTAATATCTAACTTGCTTTGCTTACTTTCTACGAGCATGAACGGTTGCAAAATTGAGACAAATGTGATGAAAGATCTCTTTTCCTCTAGGCCGTTTTTCATCAATTTATTCATGGATTATCGAAATGGTTAGCTCTCACTCCATTCCAACAAGGTTAATATCTAACTTGCTTTGCTTACTTTCTACGAGCATGAACGGTTGCAAAATTGAGACAAATGTGATGAAAGATCTCTTTTCCTCTAGGCCGTTTTTCATCAATTTATTCATGGATTATCGAAATGGTTAGCTCTCACTCCATTCCAACAAGGTTAATATCTAACTTGCTTTGCTTACTTTCTACGAGCATGAACGGTTGCAAAATTGAGACAAATGTGATGAAAGATCTCTTTTCCTCTAGGCCGTTTTTCATCAATTTATTCATGGATTATCGAAATGGTTAGCTCTCACTCCATTCCAACAAGGTTAATATCTAACTTGCTTTGCTTACTTTCTACGAGCATGAACGGTTGCAAAATTGAGACAAATGTGATGAAAGATCTCTTTTCCTCTAGGCCGTTTTTCATCAATTTATTCATGGATTATCGAAATGGTTAGCTCTCACTCCATTCCAACAAGGTTAATATCTAACTTGCTTTGCTTACTTTCTACGAGCATGAACGGTTGCAAAATTGAGACAAATGTGATGAAAGATCTCTTTTCCTCTAGGCCGTTTTTCATCAATTTATTCATGGATTATCGAAATGGTTAGCTCTCACTCCATTCCAACAAGGTTAATATCTAACTTGCTTTGCTTACTTTCTACGAGCATGAACGGTTGCAAAATTGAGACAAATGTGATGAAAGATCTCTTTTCCTCTAGGCCGTTTTTCATCAATTTATTCATGGATTATCGAAATGGTTAGCTCTCACTCCATTCCAACAAGGTTAATATCTAACTTGCTTTGCTTACTTTCTACGAGCATGAACGGTTGCAAAATTGAGACAAATGTGATGAAAGATCTCTTTTCCTCTAGGCCGTTTTTCATCAATTTATTCATGGATTATCGAAATGGTTAGCTCTCACTCCATTCCAACAAGGTTAATATCTAACTTGCTTTGCTTACTTTCTACGAGCATGAACGGTTGCAAAATTGAGACAAATGTGATGAAAGATCTCTTTTCCTCTAGGCCGTTTTTCATCAATTTATTCATGGATTATCGAAATGGTTAGCTCTCACTCCATTCCAACAAGGTTAATATCTAACTTGCTTTGCTTACTTTCTACGAGCATGAACGGTTGCAAAATTGAGACAAATGTGATGAAAGATCTCTTTTCCTCTAGGCCGTTTTTCATCAATTTATTCATGGATTATCGAAATGGTTAGCTCTCACTCCATTCCAACAAGGTTAATATCTAACTTGCTTTGCTTACTTTCTACGAGCATGAACGGTTGCAAAATTGAGACAAATGTGATGAAAGATCTCTTTTCCTCTAGGCCGTTTTTCATCAATTTATTCATGGATTATCGAAATGGTTAGCTCTCACTCCATTCCAACAAGGTTAATATCTAACTTGCTTTGCTTACTTTCTACGAGCATGAACGGTTGCAAAATTGAGACAAATGTGATGAAAGATCTCTTTTCCTCTAGGCCGTTTTTCATCAATTTATTCATGGATTATCGAAATGGTTAGCTCTCACTCCATTCCAACAAGGTTAATATCTAACTTGCTTTGCTTACTTTCTACGAGCATGAACGGTTGCAAAATTGAGACAAATGTGATGAAAGATCTCTTTTCCTCTAGGCCGTTTTTCATCAATTTATTCATGGATTATCGAAATGGTTAGCTCTCACTCCATTCCAACAAGGTTAATATCTAACTTGCTTTGCTTACTTTCTACGAGCATGAACGGTTGCAAAATTGAGACAAATGTGATGAAAGATCTCTTTTCCTCTAGGCCGTTTTTCATCAATTTATTCATGGATTATCGAAATGGTTAGCTCTCACTCCATTCCAACAAGGTTAATATCTAACTTGCTTTGCTTACTTTCTACGAGCATGAACGGTTGCAAAATTGAGACAAATGTGATGAAAGATCTCTTTTCCTCTAGGCCGTTTTTCATCAATTTATTCATGGATTATCGAAATGGTTAGCTCTCACTCCATTCCAACAAGGTTAATATCTAACTTGCTTTGCTTACTTTCTACGAGCATGAACGGTTGCAAAATTGAGACAAATGTGATGAAAGATCTCTTTTCCTCTAGGCCGTTTTTCATCAATTTATTCATGGATTATCGAAATGGTTAGCTCTCACTCCATTCCAACAAGGTTAATATCTAACTTGCTTTGCTTACTTTCTACGAGCATGAACGGTTGCAAAATTGAGACAAATGTGATGAAAGATCTCTTTTCCTCTAGGCCGTTTTTCATCAATTTATTCATGGATTATCGAAATGGTTAGCTCTCACTCCATTCCAACAAGGTTAATATCTAACTTGCTTTGCTTACTTTCTACGAGCATGAACGGTTGCAAAATTGAGACAAATGTGATGAAAGATCTCTTTTCCTCTAGGCCGTTTTTCATCAATTTATTCATGGATTATCGAAATGGTTAGCTCTCACTCCATTCCAACAAGGTTAATATCTAACTTGCTTTGCTTACTTTCTACGAGCATGAACGGTTGCAAAATTGAGACAAATGTGATGAAAGATCTCTTTTCCTCTAGGCCGTTTTTCATCAATTTATTCATGGATTATCGAAATGGTTAGCTCTCACTCCATTCCAACAAGGTTAATATCTAACTTGCTTTGCTTACTTTCTACGAGCATGAACGGTTGCAAAATTGAGACAAATGTGATGAAAGATCTCTTTTCCTCTAGGCCGTTTTTCATCAATTTATTCATGGATTATCGAAATGGTTAGCTCTCACTCCATTCCAACAAGGTTAATATCTAACTTGCTTTGCTTACTTTCTACGAGCATGAACGGTTGCAAAATTGAGACAAATGTGATGAAAGATCTCTTTTCCTCTAGGCCGTTTTTCATCAATTTATTCATGGATTATCGAAATGGTTAGCTCTCACTCCATTCCAACAAGGTTAATATCTAACTTGCTTTGCTTACTTTCTACGAGCATGAACGGTTGCAAAATTGAGACAAATATGATGAAAGATCTCTTTTTTTCCTCTAGGCCGTTTTTCATCAATTTATTCATGGATTATCGAAATGGTTAGCTCTCAACGGTTCGTGTTTAGAACCGTTTGTGATGCCCCTCCAGGCCATCACAAACGGTTCTAAACACGAACCGTTTGTGATGGACCTCATCACAAACGGTTCCAAGGCTGGCTGGACAGGTAGCCGTTGAAACCGTTTGTGATGAGGGCATCACAAACGGTTTCCTAGAACCATTTGTGATAGACCGTTTGTGATATTGAGTTCTGTAGTAGTGTGTGTGTCGTGTGTGATTGCATCTGTCTCTCGCAGTCTCACTACTTCTTGATTCGCATGCAACGGCCCTTACGTACTACTCTGCTTCTGAATAGAACAGAAGATCACATATGAGAAAAAAAAATGCTATGAAGATTCCATGATCTCCATGCATAGACTGAGTTTGCATGTCCTATGGTGGTGCCAGGAGTACTGACTTATTCTTATGTGGATGTATATTTAGATTCAGAAGATCCTTCACCTAATACATACATATAGGTGCACGTGGTCGATTCAAGACCGTTCTTTGCTGAGCTTTAGTCTACAGCTAACTAACTTTTAGTTTCAAACTGCGATAGGCCATTTGATGACTTCAACTCCAGTAGCAAGAGGTCAGCTTGAAGCTTGGAGATGCTGCAGCCATGGTACAAAGGAGTTTTGGCATCTTGCCTCATCTGCTCTAGCTTCTTTAAATTCTTCGCATCAAGGCATTCTGGCTCACCATCACGTATCATCTGGTCAATGCCATCCATCACATCATCATCTGCTAATGTCTCTGCAAAGTTATCCATGAATGATCCATGGTCGACATTTCCCGTATCATTTGGTTGTGTGGCTTCATTCTCACCACGTGTGGCCTCTTGGAACGTTTTCCGCAATTTCTCAACCACATTTGGTTGTGTGGCTTCATTCTCACCTTCCTCCCCATGCTTGTTCCAAACCCTGTAGTTTGCCATGAAACCCCTACACAACAAGTGCCGTCGGATCTGCTCGATGTTTCGAAACTGCTTCTGGTTTTTGCAATCAATGCACGGACAATATTGATATCCATCGCTTGTTTGGTACGACCTCGCAGCATTCACAAAGGAGTCAACCCCGTTGACAAATGAGTCATTTGAACTGGCAACGTACATCCAACCTCGTTCATCCATCTATTACAAACAAAATGGGTTTGTCCTTAAACCAATATTCCAATAAAAATAATAATGCCAAATTATTTGCAAATCAGTTGCACCGCTAGATACAAACCTTTGAGTCAAGTGAGTGGATCAAATTGAGCCGAGGACCAAATTGAACGAAGTGGAGCCGAGGACAAAATTGATGAAGAAATTGATGACCAACGGCCTAGAGGCAAAAAAATCGAGTTTTCATCACATTCTTCTAAATTTTGCATCTATTCAAGCTTCAAGAAATTAAGCAAAGCAAGTTAGATACTAACCTTGTTGGAATGGAGTGAGAGCTAACCATTTCGATAATCCATGAATAAATTGATGAAAAACGGCCTAGAGGAAAAAAAGAGATCTTTCATCATATTTGTCTCAATTTTGCAACCGTTCATGCTCGTAGAAAGTAAGCAAAGCAAGTTAGATATTAACCTTGTTGGAATGGAGTGAGAGCTACACATTTCGATAATCCATGAATAAATTGATGAAAAACGGCCTAGAGGAAAAAAAGAGATCTTTCATCATATTTGTCTCAATTTTGCAACCGTTCATGCTCGTAGAAAGTAAGCAAAGCAAGTTAGATATTAACCTTGTTGGAATGGAGTGAGAGCTAACCATTTCGATAATCCATGAATAAATTGATGAAAAACGGCCTAGAGGAAAAAAAGAGATCTTTCATCATATTTGTCTCAATTTTGCAACCGTTCATGCTCGTAGAAAGTAAGCAAAGCAAGTTAGATATTAACCTTGTTGGAATGGAGTGAGAGCTAACCATTTCGATAATCCATGAATAAATTGATGAAAAACGGCCTAGAGGAAAAAAAGAGATCTTTCATCATATTTGTCTCAATTTTGCAACCGTTCATGCTCGTAGAAAGTAAGCAAAGCAAGTTAGATATTAACCTTGTTGGAATGGAGTGAGAGCTAACCATTTCGATAATCCATGAATAAATTGATGAAAAACGGCCTAGAGGAAAAAAAGAGATCTTTCATCATATTTGTCTCAATTTTGCAACCGTTCATGCTCGTAGAAAGTAAGCAAAGCAAGTTAGATATTAACCTTGTTGGAATGGAGTGAGAGCTAACCATTTCGATAATCCATGAATAAATTGATGAAAAACGGCCTAGAGGAAAAGAGATCTTTCATCACATTTGTCTCAATTTTGCAACCGTTCAAGCTCGTAGAAAGTAAGCAAAGCAAGTTAGATACTAACCTTGTTGGAATGGAGTGAGAGCTAACCATTTCGATAATCCATGAATAAATTGATGAAAATTGGCCTAGAGGAAAGAAAGAGACATTTCATCACATTTCACTCAATTTTGCAACAATTCAAGCTAAAGAATCATGGAAGAATGCCTATCATGTGTCCTCAAGCTAGTTACTAATGATCCACCTACTAAATTCGAGTTGATCCATTGAATTTCATGAGAAATGAGCTCTAGAGAGGATGAAAGAGCCCCTCCATCAAATTCATGTCAAATTTCAAATTTAGTGGTTCAAACAAGCTACAAATTGGAAGAGTTGAGTGTTACCAACCTCAAAAAAAGTTGATGGAGAGCTTTCTTCAAAAAACGTGACCTTTCTTGAGCAATTGGGTGAGAAATGGCCGCAACAATGGTGAAAGAAATGGTGGGCGTCGGGTTGGAGAAGAAGAGTGGGAGGGGGAAGTGGGGTTTTGTACTGTACGAGCCATCACAAATGGTTCTTAACACGAACCGTTTGTGATGATGAGCATCACAAACGGTTCGTATTAGGAACCGTTTGTGATGTCTTGTACAGTACAAAACCCCACTTCCCCCTCCCACTCTTCTTCTCCAACCCGACGCCCACCATTTCTTTCACCATTGTTGCGGCCATTTCTCACCCAATTGCTCAAGAAAGGTCACGTTTTTTGAAGAAAGCTCTCCATCAACTTTTTTTGAGGTTGGTAACACTCAACTCTTCCAATTTGTAGCTTGTTTGAACCACTAAATTTGAAATTTGACATGAATTTGATGGAGGGGCTCTTTCATCCTCTCTAGAGCTCATTTCTCATGAAATCTCAATGGATCAACTTGAATTAATAGGTGGATCATTAGTAACTAGCTTGAGGACACGTGATAGGCATTCTTCCATGATTCTTTACCTTGAACTAGAAGCTTGAATGGTTGCAAAATTGAGACAAATGTGATGAAAGATCTCTTTTCCTCTAGGCCGTTTTTCATCAATTTATTCATGGATTATCGAAATGTGTAGCTCTCACTCCATTCCAACAAGGTTAGTATCTAGCTTGCTTTGCTTACTTTCTAGAAGCTTGAATGGTTGCAAAATTGAGACAAATGTGATGAAAGATCTCTTTTCCTCTAGGCCGTTTTTCATCAATTTATTCATGGATTATCGAAATGTGTAGCTCTCACTCCATTCCAACAAGGTTAGTATCTAGCTTGCTTTGCTTACTTTCTAGAAGCTTGAATGGTTGCAAAATTGAGACAAATGTGATGAAAGATCTCTTTTCCTCTAGGCCGTTTTTCATCAATTTATTCATGGATTATCGAAATGTGTAGCTCTCATTCCATTTCAACAAGGTTAGTATCTAGCTTGCTTTGCTTACTTTCTAGAAGCTTGAATGGTTGAAAAATTGAGACAAATGTGATGAAAACTCTTTCTTTTGCCTCTAGGCCGTTTGTCATCAATATCTTCATCAATTTTGTCCTCGGCTTCACTTCATTCAATTTGGTCCTCGGCTCAATTTGATCCACTCACTTGACTCAAAGGTTTGTATCTAGCGGTGCAACTGATTTGCAAATAATTTGGCATTATTATTTTTATTGGAATATTGGTTTAAGGACAAACCCATTTTGTTTGTAATAGATGGATGAACGAGGTTGGATGTACGTTGCCAGTTCAAATGACTCATTTGTCAACGGGGTTGACTCCTTTGTGAATGCTGCGAGGTCGTACCAAACAAGCGATGGATATCAATATTGTCCGTGCATTGATTGCAAAAACCAGAAGCAGTTTCAAAACATCGAGCAGATCCGACGACACTTGTTGTGTAGGGGTTTCATGGCAAACTACAGGGTTTGGAACAAGCATGGGGAGGAAGGTGAGAATGAAGCCACACAACCAAATGATACGGGAAATGTCGACCATGGATCATTCATGGATAACTTTGCAGAGACATTAGCAGATGATGATGTGATGGATGGCATTGACCAGATGATACGTGATGGTGAGCCAGAATGCCTTGATGCGAAGAATTTAAAGAAGCTAGAGCAGATGAGGCAAGATGCCAAAACTCCTTTGTACCATGGCTGCAGCATGTCCAAGCTTGAAGCTGACCTCTTGCTACTGGAGTTGAAGTCATCTAATGGCCTATCGGACACAGGCTTTGACAGTTTGTTGGATCTTATGGGGAAGATGCTTCCAAGCCCGAATGGGTTGCCTAAGAACACGTACGAGGCGAAGCAAATGATATGTCCAATGTGGCTCGAGGTATAGAAAATCCATGCATGTCCAAAAGATTGCATCTTGTATCGTGGTGACTATAAGGATTTGGATGCATGCCCAGTGTGCGAAAGTTCGAGATACAAGTCCGAGTCAGCTATACATATGACATGTGACAGTTATAAAAGGCCACCCGCCAAGGTCGTCTGGTATTTCCCCATAATTCCTCGGTTGAAGCGGCTATTTGCTAACCCGAAGACGGCAAAGCTTATGCGTTGGCATGCAGAAGAGCGTCTGAAAGATGGAAAGCTTAGGCATCCGGCAGATGGTTCACAGTGGAGGGCTATTGATTATCATTTCAAGAAAACATTCTCAAAGGAGATCAGGAACGTAAGGTTCGGCTTGAGTACGGATGGGATGAATCCTTTTAACATGGTTAGCAGCAAACACAGCACCTGGCCCGTCTCTCTTTGCATATACAACCTTCCACCTTGGTTGTGTATGAAGAGGACCTACATTATGATGCCTTTGTTGATCCAAGGCCAAAGCAGCCTGGAAATGATATTGATGTGTATCTAGAGCCATTGGTGGATGACCTGCTTTCGTTGTGGAATGAAGGTGTGAAGGTTTGGGATGAATACACATTCTACACGAGAAAGCAAGATGAAAAGAGTGTCAACCAAAATAGCGGCGTTCGTATTGATGCTTACGACAGCAATCAACGGATTCAGTCATACTATGGTTTCGTTGAAGAGATATGGGAGCTAGATTACGGGCCACGATTGAAGATCCCTCTATTCCGGTGCCAGTGGGTCAGACTTCCCAAGGGGGTCTTCGAGGACAAGTACGGAATGACTGTCATCGATCTAAAAAACACCGGGTACAGAGACGAACCATTTGTTTGGGCTAAGGATGTAGTGCAAGTCTTCTACGCAACGGACCTCGCTCATCATGGAAAGCACGTCGTCCTCCAGGGAAAAAGGAAGATCGTCGGTGTTGAAGATAGAACCGAGGAAGATAACGTCCAAAAGGGCGACACGTTCCTTCAGCAAGGAAGCGCTCCTACAATCCGCTGCGGAAAGAGAGGAAGCAGCTAGGTAGAAATTCCTAGAAGAAACCGGTCTCTCAACACAAGACCTTCATATGTTGCAACAAGATATCCCTCAAGTGGATCTGCCATTCGCGCCTCTCGCGCCACCAAAATGGCCGTTTGTGTTGGGAACGACCTGGTTCGCCCAGAGGATGTCCCTAATCTACCAACGAGGTTGAGGCAACTGAATCAATGGTACAAAACTCAAGGGGGTTCTGAACAATTTGGGGTCAGGTACCCAATCGAATGGTTTGGCAAGAACGACGAAAAAGAAACTCATACCATACTATGGATTGAGTTTACTCATATATATCAGTTGTACCAACAAGACTACCTCGATGTCAGCATCGTCTTCCTTTGGTGCTTGAAAGAAAAGTTCACCTTCCCTCCTGATACGGAGGACCTGATGAAGAAAAAGGAATTGCAAATAATGGCGACACGGTTTCAATATTACAAGCATACACTCTACAAAGACCATATCCTGCAAGGAACTCTTCCAGATTTCTCACAATGCCCAATTCAGCAACCTTTCTGGGAAGAATTTGTGGCATACAAGCTCTCTGAGTCAGCCAAAGAACCTAGCGCCAGAAATATTGAGATCGCAAAGAAAAATTTACACCCACATACC
>OAMR01000290.1:519576-531026 GCA_900205405.1 Echinochloa crus-galli | reverse complement strand
AGGTGTTGAGGAGATGCTTGCAGGAGAGATACTAGCACTCCAAGAACAACTAGCTGGGTTCATTATGGATGAAATTGTGAGCGAACAAGGCGAGTTTAACATTATGAAGGTGTAAGACACATGGCATACGTAGAACATTTAGATTCGTTGGACTTGTAATAAGTTTCAAATTTGGTTTAAGTTCAAAACTTGTCAAATATTATTGATTTGTGATTATGATGTGAATACATGATATATTTGAGCTCTATATGTGCCTGTGATATGTATATGTGCTGTATATGTGATTGTGCTGTGTATACGTGCTGTATACAAAAATCAAAAAAAAATCACAAACGGTTCGCAATACCAGCCGTTTGTGATGCCCCGAGCATCACAAACGGTTGGTGACACGAACCGTTTGTGATGCTCAGCATCACAAACGGTTCGTGGAACCGTTTGTGATGCACCGAGCATCACAAACGGCATATCACAAACGATTCTGAGAACCGTTTGTGATAGCCCATTTGAACCGTTTGTGATCCAGGTCCCTGGAGTAGTGGTAGAAATGCTGACAGCAGGCTGAAATTAGTTTTATTGATTGTGCACCTGATCTTTGTTCCACTCAGTATATATCTAATTATAAGTAGTTCTAAGAATTGATAACTAATATACTTCAAAGTATATAGTCGATTCTACCCAGGAAATGATCCAGACCTAAAATACAGCTGGGATGCATGGCTTGTCCGTTCTAGCTCCAACATCATTTTGTGCGTCCTCGAAAACTTGAAACTGGATTCTTAAAACAGCATGCACATGTTTCTTTCTGATGTAACCAGACATGCCCATATCAGTAAGTACTTTCTGAACCCATACTAATTCTACCGCAACGTTTGTTCTTGCGTCAAACATGCCAAAAGCTCCAATACATAACCATTGGTTGAGAGAAAATCATACCGCCGGTATATCCAGCCAATCCAGTATCGGAGAAGATACTCAAGGATAGAGAAGATGACTGCGAATAAAAAAGGAATCCATGGTTGCTGCTTTTAGGATAACACAGAATAGAATGCATCGCCGCTACATGGCGGTATCGCACATTCGCAAATAGGACGCGATCCCTCTACTATATAGTGCAGTGGACCACTTATAAAATAGTGTGTGGGAGCCAGACATAACGTTTGAAATATCTCATGATATCCAAGGATTTTTTTTTCAAAAGATCAGTACTATATGCACGCAGACTCACGATGCAACACTAGTGCTGAGTCAGGAGGACTCAAACTCTGGTAGACAGGTTTCACCAAAAAAAACCTTACCAACTCACCTAATAAATTCATGGATTTTACAAATACTACAACATGTAGACGACTGATTTGAATTTGATAACTTTATATAGACCCCAAGACAAATTAGTTCATATACAAACACAAAAGAATGATTATACACATGAAAATACAAGCATCCATGCTGGCTACAAAACTCAAACTAAGGTGCACAAATAACACCGAAAGAAGCATAGGGATTGAGCATAAAGTCGTTGTTTCATTTATTTAGAAAAAATTAGGGTCTAGTCTCTCCGATGGCTAAGCAACTTTAGTCGCCAGTTTCTATGAAGAAATATTATTTCATAAAGAAAATGCTATATTTCTGAAATTATTTTTATGATAAATATATATAGTAGTATCAATTAACATATGGTGCAAGACTTTTTATATTTTTTTAACCATTGGCAGTAAAATATAAAATGTTTTTTTGAAAATACACATTTAAGTAAATTTCACCTGCAATATAAATGATGGCTAATATAAATGTTGGACAAATTTAAGGACCAGGACGAGACTATGGAATAAGTTTAAGTATATATCTTATGTGCATTTAGAGAGTACTGGACTAAAATGGGAACGTGAGACAAGTTGCAGGACCCAACTAAAAGTGTGGGATAAGTTTGAGGACCATCTCATCCAACAAATTTAATTATATGATAAATATCCCTTTTTGTTTGTCTATAACAAACACCTCTTTGTTTGACGTCGACGCGATGAAATGAAACGTATCTTTGGGTGTGTCCAGACGTGGAAAAGGCCGGGCATCTTCAGAAGAATCAAGAAAGGAGGACGTGGAAAAGGGCAGTATAGTAATCTCTTACCTTGACCCCACTAGCAGTCTCCAGTCCAAGTCTCCGTCCCGGTCCACACTCGCCACCATGCCGATGTCGACGTGGCGACGAAGTCAACCACTGCCAGCCAAAAGCCCGTTGACTCCATCGACGACTCGCCCTCCTCCTCTCCCTCTTCCTCCCAAGACCCAATCACCTCCACCAAAACCACCACGCTGCCGGCCGGCGACGCCATGGACGTCCCCGTGTTCGCGCTGCTCGTCGTCGCCGGAGTCTCCATCGCCGTCGCGGTCCCCTGCCTCCTCCTCGCCTTCCTCTGCCAGCGCCGCCGCAAGAACCTCAAGCCGCCGTACAGCAGCAGCCGCCACCGCCGCCGCTCGTCTCCCTCGGCGCCGGCGCTCCCCGTATCCGCGCCGCCGCCGGACCCCGCGTCGTGGTCCTTCTACGGCTCCGCCGCGGACGCCCGCCTCGAGAAGCTCTCCCTCGCCGACCTCGCCGCCGCCACGGGGGGGTTCTCCCCGGACAACATCATCGGCGACGGGAGCTTCGGGTTCGTCTACCGCGCCGTGCTCCCCGGCGGCGGCGCCGAGGTCGCAGTCAAGCGCCTCTCCAGCGACGGCGCGGCGGGCGCCGGCAACCGCGAGTTCCGCGCCGAGCTGGAGGTGCTCGGCAGCCTCAGCCACCCCAACCTGGCGCGCCTGCTCGGGTACTGCGCCGCCGGCCGCGACAGGATCCTCGTCTACGAGCTCCTCGAGCGCGGCAGCCTCGACGCGTGGCTCCACGGCGGCGACGCCGGCGACGCCGGCGCCGAGGAAGGCGAGGCGCTCCTCCCCTGGGCCGCACGCCTCCGCGTCGCGCGCGGCGCCGCGGCGGCGCTCGCGTTCCTGCACCATGGCCGGCGACCCCCCGTGCTGCACCGCGACGTCAAGTCCAGCAACGTCCTGCTCGGCGAAGGGTTCGAGGCCAAGCTCGCCGACTTCGGCCTCGCCAGGATCGTCAGAGGGAGCCCTGCCAAGTCCCACGTCAGCACGCAAGCCGCCGGCACGGCCGGGTAATAATAACGATACATCTTTATATCTCATTGCAACAACTGCACACTCTGCACAAAGCATTCATACACTTGTTTAAGATGCTGCAATCATATAGATCGACAAAGATTGCAAATTGACACCTATGATTCGTATTAATAGCCTATAATAGATTATTGATATAACATAAGAATGTTAGAGGTTAAATTTGGTTTTGAAAAAAATCATAATATGTTTTTTGGTGATGTGAAATGAAACAGGTATGTGGCACCGGAGATATGGGCCGGGATGGGTGCAACAGCAAAGGCGGATGTGTATAGCTACGGTGTGCTGGTAATGGAGACAGTAACAGGTCACCGGCCAAGTTGGCCGGTGAAGGAGAAGATTGGGGAGAAAGAGGTTGATATGGTTGATTGGGCGAGGGACAAGATAGGTTCAGGTGAAGCCTCGCAGATCTTGGATCGACGGATGGGTATAGGAGAGCAAGGGAAGGAGATGGACGAGGTGAAGGGGCTCCTGGAAATTGCGTGGCAGTGTATTGATGTTACTCCAAAGAATCGGCCGACGATGGAGGAGGTTGTGACAATGTTGAACAAGATATGAGGATGTCAAATCAATAGCCTGCTGTTTGTATAGGCAAGCAAACTGCATAGTGAGTTTAGACTTTAGAATTGAAGAAGGCTGAAGTCGATCTATACGTAGGCTGATAAAAGAAGGAATAAACTTGCAAAGTGTGCCAGAAGATTGTACAAATATGAATCATCACCTTTTCCTAGCTAGTAATAAGGGGCACATTTGACGTGGTTTGACATGTTTGTGTTTCATTGCCTGCTAATGTGAATCTTTCATTGTCAGAGATGTGAGTATGTGATCATCTTTAAACAAAGTGACTAATTTTCCTTCCACTAACGTGCACAATTGTTTCATACTAACGGGGTGGAAGATAACAGTACGTCGGTCTTCAGGAACTGAAAGACTAAGATACTCTGATGCGTACATTCCTATTGTCTCCTATTCCTGTTGCATCTCTGTCAGTGGATCCTTGCTCTTCCTCTGTTTCTCCTATATCTGCTTCTTCCTCTGTTTCTCCTTAGCTGTCTTTACTATTTATAATACTTGCAGTCTTTTGTGTCTCGCCATCGGGTAGTGGAGTTATTCTAGTTGGTGCATTACTGTGCGTTGACTTCTACAAATGACCATATCTTTCATGTAAGATCTGATCAGAAGCACTGTAAATACATCCAACGGAAACAGAGAGTGCTTGAGTCCCAAAGGCAATGACTGATAAGAGCAAGCAACTAGAACATATTTGACACCATCTCCAAAGCTAATATCTCAATACCAACTTAATTATTCGATATTTTGGGTTATTTCGTTTAGCGGTGGTGCTGGGTAATTCGTAAATGGGTATGGGGATATTTTTGGTATAATAGCTTTGTAGTGATGGTAGTGTAATTACTAAGAGAAATGAAATTAGACATGGGCAAGTGGGCTGTGGGCAACAATAGCACTCTGTTCTCTTGATGGTGTGGCGTTGCTACAATGAAGGGGACTGCGTAAACAATTCTAAAGAAGAATACATTGGAGACATGCAAGTGCAATTTAGCTTATGCTTTGGCAAATAACAAGTCTAGACGTGGGACATTAGGCATCGCAATCAGTCTAGACTAGCAGAACTGTGGCTGCTACTTATATTCCGTTAAATGACATCAATGCACTGAAAAATTAATAAAGTCAGACTACTACCAATTTTAATTTGATATTGAATTGGCGTTAACAATACACTGGGCCACTGGCCAAGCTACAATATCAAATACAGAGGATGAGTTTAGAGCAGAACTAACGGCATTGTGCTACATCATTATGAGTCAACACCACCCGTGACAGTGTCTGTAGAGAGCAACCTAATGCAACACAAAGATCTTGGCGGACCAAAAGGTTAATTTGAAATTTTCCGTTGCCTCCTATTCCTGTCGCCTCCTATTCCTGTTGCATTGTTGCCATCCGTCCCTTTGCAACATTTTGATATCCCCATACCTTTATCCTCTGTTTCTTTCTCCGACTTCTATATACTATGCTATTGTGTTCCGCCAAACAGCAACCATTTTAGAGGCAAGAAGGTTGTGGAGTTAATCTGGTATAGGTGCATATTAATATGCACTCACTTCCCTGAAAACACACTGCCACGGCACAAGATCTAATACACGGGACGAGTCAAAGCATTGCAGGGTATTCTATTGCGTCATTGTGTGTCCACACCGCCCCTAACATTGTGTTCAGAGAGCAACCTAACGCAGTACAGGCATCTCGAAGGACTCCAATCTTGGATCCATTTGATGTGAACTTTCCTGTTGCCCCCTATTTCCAACTGTGTGACCATCCCCATATCCCCTTCTTCTATTTCTTTCCGAGATTTCAGTACATTATATTATTGTTTTTGCAAAAGAGAAGCCATTATACAGGAGGCGTAGCAGAGTTAATCTGGTAGGTGCATTTCGCTATGCATTGACGTCTCTAAATGATCATATCTTGCACGGCAGATCTCATCAGCAGCAATGCAAATCCATCTAGCTTCTATATATACTGGCCACCTCCATGCGTCACGGGTAGACTCGATCATTTTGGAAGTTATTGGACACTTGTGATTAGTAAACAAGTCGTTTGAGTTCCGTCTACCTGAAGTGAGAGAAGAGGCACCTACTTTTCCTTGAACAAATAGCATACTGATAAAGCAACTTCATTTGGTTGTCCTCCTAAAACTGAACATGCCACGTTATTGGGTTAACATGAGAACTAACAGAGAACAAATTAATTAAATAATGATACATATGTAAGAAAATTAACTATTACAGTCTTCCAATAGCTAACATACATAGTTATCATTGACTTTCCTTATTATATATCGTATCATTCAAAAGTTTACGTAGTGGACTGCCTGTCACGCTGCAACATCGACACAGCGATGCATGGTTCACGCAATCACACCCAGCCCGCTCTGGCGTGTCGTTCATCATCGTTGTCATGTTAATAACTTATATGGTGCGTACGGTGGCGTTTCCTAGCGCGCTGCACTGGACATTACAACAAACACCAACAAGGCATCCAGAAAAATGTTGCATCGTCTGCGGCGTGACTTCCATGTAAATGCATCCCCAGCGACCACTGTGCAGTACAGGAGCTAGTGATGACTTCATCACTGATGTATAGGCACCTCAAGTTGACAAAGCGTCACACTATGGCAGTCGCCATCGCAACGTCTCGTACACACAGCCTGCTCAAGAAGTTCATTTACAGCTAATTCGTGCAAACAAGTGTAGTAATAACGGTATAATTGGCCAACTTAGTCCTACACACCATGTATGTGAAGCGATTGTTTAAACACAGTCGAGTGGCCCAGGATGAGTGAGAGCGGAAACGGCGACGGGAAGGGGCCGGTCGCTACAGGGGGACGCCGGAGATTCACGCTCGCTCCGCGGCCGTGTCTACCGTCGGGTAGGGGTAAGCAAGAAAGTAAGCAAAGCTCGGTTTTGTTCGCGGATTCAGAGGTGAGCGAGGAAGATGGAGAGATGGGAGAACTGGACCGGGAAAGTGGTGCCTGGATGGTCCAGGTTCCAGCGTCGGCTCCTCGTCGGACCCAATGTTGGGGCTGAGGAATCCGGGGTCCGGTTCTCGTTTTTTGCCACTGCTGGGAGAGGACAGCTCCGATGAGGAGGCGGGGGTCCAAGGGAGGGAGGAAAGGGAACACAGTCCACCGGAGATGCGGAGACCAGGCAAATCACAAGAGGATTTGGGTGCAGAGCACTCTGTGGAAGTGTGGAACCATGAATCGTTGGTGAATAAGGTGAAGCCGTTGATGTCGGGCCGGGATTCTTGGGGGGTTTCCCACAACTCGGTTCCCCGGCGTGCATTGACAGTGAATCCATGGAAGGGGCCTCTGCCGCCGGTGCGTGCTGCCTCACCAAAGGACTTCTGGGTGGCGGACCATCGAGCGGGGAAGGGAGGTACAATCTCGCGGCTTGCGGATTTGGTCCTGGTGGAGCAAGCACCGCCGCACATAGGCTCACCGGCGATGGGGAAGACAGGCGGCTTGCTGCTAGATTCGGATGGGATTTTCAAAATTCGAATTCCGGTGACGTCACAGGCTTATGGGCCGTGCTCCCAATCGATTTTGGGACATGGGGAGGCCCAGCCGGCCTTTTGTTTCACGAATGGCTTAGGGCAGCTCTTCCAAGGGGCGGGTCGGCCGGTTCGTATGCCACCGAGCAAATCTCTCGCCCGCACGCCGTCTGGTATTCCACGCCACCCACGGACGACGGAGGCGCTGGCGATGGCTGGAAGGCAGTGGGAGGAGAAGCTCTTCAAGTCCGGGAGAGACCGATTGGAAGGGGATCATGTTCCAGGGAGAGTAGGTGCAAGGCAGGTGCAGGGTGATACGCTCCCAGGGGTCAGCAGGGGGAAAGAGGCATGGGGGGCGGGTCTAGTTTCCGGCATGAGCATGATGACTGTGGTGCCTGGGGTCATGGTGCTGGCCGGTTCGCTCCACACAGGCGGAGTTTCTACCAGGGGGCCGATGGAAGGGGTATGGGGGCCGTGGGCGCTCTGAGCCTTATCACCGGCCGGGAGGTCGCCTTCCAAGTGGCGTGCAGCCTGAGCTGCGTGAGAAGGTGCTGGTTGAGGAACCGGTTATGCCGGAGAAGACCAAGGAGATGGCAAAACTCCAACAGAATAGGCAGGCTGGGACAGATGTAGAGATGGAGGAGGCTGGTGAGGGAGATGATCTGGGGGGAGGTGAAGGAAAGTCAGGAATCAGATGCATGCGATGCACTAGGAAGGGTCACATAGCGGCCAGATGTTCTGCTGAATTTTACTGTGTCATATGCAATAGCCATGATCATGTAAATCACAGATGTCCGATCCTGAGGATGCTGAGGCCGGTGGCACATGCAGTTGGCTATGCTGTTCATGGCTTAGGTTTCTATCATATTCCCCGTCCTCCCCTACCGAAAGCTAAAAAGGACACAAAGATGGCAATTGTTTCGGTGGAAGGGGGACAGGTTAGCAAAGAAGAAGTACAGCGGCAATTGGAAAGGCTTTTTCCTGGGAAGTGGGCATGGGAGCTAATAGAGCATGAGGAGAATACTTTCCTTGCTAAATTTCCTTCACGGTTGGAGTTGCAGCGGGCAGTGGCTTTTGGAGGGGCAGACATTAGAGGTGCTGAAGTGCCTGTGGGTGCAAGGATAAAGTTCGAGGAATGGCATGAGAAGCAGGTTGGTTTAGAAGGTGTGGGTGAGAGTGTTTGGGATCTGGAAAGAACTCCGGGAGTTTCTTGAGTTGTGGGCTGTTGGGTCTATGCTTGGTTCTACGCAAACGGTTGACATGGAAACTATCAGGAAGAGTGAGTTTGGGCACATTTTTGTGGCTGTCCTAAATCCAAGTTTGATCCCGGCTCACCTTGATGTGGTGATTGGTGATCACTACTTTGAATTAGAGTTCGAAGTTGAGAAAATGGGAGTGGATGAACATGGAGAAGAGGCTGTCATAGAATGGAATGGGGATGGTGCGGGTGCTGGAGAGAAAGAGGTAGAAGGAGAAGGAACACAGAAAGTTTTGGAAGATCAAGGGCGACAGAATAAGCGGCAGAAAAAATTCTCGGATCTAGAAGGGGATGCACTGGATATTGCGGCTAACATAGTTAGTGCTATTGAGCCGGTTGGGGCTGCTACTATTGGTGGCACAACCGCAAAGGAGTCACTGAAGGAGCAGGTGCAGCAAATGAATGAGAAGGAATTTGAGGAATTTTTGAGGACGAGGGCGGAGGCAATTATGAATGTGGCTGTTGATCATGTTTTGGATGACGTCGTGGACAAAGTCATGGAGGAGGAGGAGGAAGATGGGCAGTAGGGAGATTTGGATGACGGGATGTTGACTGAGAGAAGCAATGAACAGAAAGTTATGGAGGTGGCTGCGATCCCGGAAGCTAGCAAGCAGCATGTTCGATCTAGTCCAAGGTTGCAGCGGTCTAAGGACGAGCATACTTTGGCTAAAGCCGAGGAGAGGATGGCTATGAGGAATCTGGAGTTCGATGGAGGTACACCCCATCCTTCTCATTTTTTTCCAGTTAATAAGAATTCTGCTATTAGTTGTTTACAGCAACTAGGAGTTAGCTTTGGGGATTCTAATGTAGATAGAGAACTTAATATTCAGCAATTGTTTGAACATGACATAAAGCGGGGAGGGTTAGAGCAGGGGGATAGTGAACTCTGGTGGGACATTAGTGACAGCGAAGAGGAACCTTTTGAGTCCTTGGAGAGGAGTGCTTTAAAGAACCTGTGTGGTGAGATGATGGAAGAAATTTTTGATGAACCAAGTTTTCCTTTGAATAGCGAATTCGAAGGTTCGACTCGGAAGGGCAAGTTTCATGCTAAGTCATGTTTGAAAAAAACTTGCAAAATTAGGAGGGCTGGTTATAATAAAATTAAGATCAAATGAAAGGAATCTTTTGGAATAGCAGAGGTCTTAGTGACTTGGCTAAATCAAGGTTCGTAAATGATACTTCCAAAGAGCAAAAATTAGATTTTATTGCCCTTTTGGAAACAGGCAAGAAAGATTTCTCTCAAGAGACATTGAATAATTTCAGCGGAGGGAGAGATTTTATATGGCATTGGACGGCCCCTCACAAGAGATCAGGGGGTATACTGTTGGGAGTTAACATGGAGGAGTTGGAAGTGGGTAGTATAGAGGAAGGTGATTTTTTTATAAAATTCAGAGTGAGAAACAGGAAGGATGACTTTAAGTGGGTGTTGGTGGCTGTTTACGGGGCAGCACAAAGAATCCTTTCTGACTGAGCTGGTACAATCGTGTAGCAAAGAGAAGTTACCACTTTGCGTTGGAGGCGATTTCAATATTATTAGAAATAGCAGTGAAAAGAACAATGACCGCTTTGAAGAGAGATGGCCTTTTCTCTTTAATGCAGTTATTGACGGCTTGGATTTGAGGGAAATCGAGATGTCTGGCCGCAAGTATACTTGGGCAAACTCTCGACAATCTCCAACTTATGAGAAATTGGACAGGGTGCTGGTAAGCACAGAATGGGAAGTTAAATTCCTGTTAGCTACGGTTGATGCACTGACAAGAGAAATTTCTGACCATACGCCACTGCTTCTCAGTGCGGGGGATAAGCCTAAAATCTCGAAGCAACATCCTTTTAAATTCGAGCTGGGTTGGCTTCTGAGAGATGGTTTTTTTGATCTTGTCTCAGAAGTGTGGCTTAAAGAAAATAGGGGAACCACGCCTATGCAAAGATGGCAAAATAAGATTAGAAGGTTGAGACAGTTTCTTCGAGGTTGGGAAAAAAATATGCTGGGAGCGTATAAGAAAGAAAAACAAGAGCTAATGAGAAAAGCCGAGGAGCTTGACAAAAAAGCTGAGACCCAGCTGCTAAGTCAGCATCAATGGGATCTAAAGCAAAGTATTAGGGACAGACTCGCTCAATTTCTTAGAGAAGAGGAGCTGAAGTGGTTTCAAAGAGCTAAGACCACGAAAATTTTAAAGGGGGGCAATAATACAAAATATTTTCAAATGGCGGCAAATGAAAAAAGGAGGAAAACTAGAATTTTCCGGCTTGAGCAAGAAGAGGGAGTAATTGAGGGGGAAGAACAGCTTAATAAGTATATTACGAACTACTATAAGGGACTTTTTGGAAAACCAGAAAGAAATAATTTCTCTATGGTTGAATCTCTTGCGGAGGATATTCCACAAGTCACCTTAGAGGAAAATGAAGGTTTGGCAGCAGAGTTTACAGAGAAAACACAATAAAGCACCAGGGCCCGATGGCTTCCCGGCTGAGTTTTATCAGGTGTTTTGGAGTCTCATTAAGGATGACCTGATGGCCATGTTTCGAGACTTCCATAAAGGGGACTTACCTCTATTCAGCCTTAGCTTCGGGATTGTCACATTGTTACCTAAGGAACAAGAGGTCAAGAAAATTCAACAGTATAGACCAATTTGCATGCTCAATGTTAGCTTTAAATTCTTTACGAAGGTGATAGCTAATAGACTGTCAGGGGTTGCTAGTAAAGTAATCAGACCCTCACAATCCGCTTTCCTACCTGGAAGGTACATTTTGGAGGGAGTGGTTATACTACATGAAACAATACATGAGATGAGAAGGAGAAAACATAAGGGCATTATTTTGAAGCTGGACTTTGAGAAAGCTTATGATAAGGTCAATTGGGACTTCTTGCAGCAGGTACTAAGGATGAAAGGGTTTTCTAGCAAATGGTGTCAGTGGATAGAGCAGATTGTTTCGGGGGGGGGGGGGGGGGGGG